>CM055128.1:47501313-47558813 GCA_029206835.1 Rana muscosa
ACTCATCTATACGTGGCATGGGGTAGGTGTCAAATTTTGTAACTTTGTTCAACTGACGAAAATCGTTACAAAATCGCCAGCTCCCATCCGGTTTAGGCACCAACACAATGGGACTAGACCAATCACTTTGGGACTCCTCTATCACCCCTAAGTTCAGCATTTTCTGTACTTCCTCCCGTATTGCCTCCCGTCTAGCCTCTGGGATCCGATAGGGTTTTAACTTCACCCTTTCACCGGGCGGGGTAATGATGTCATGCTCTACCCCAGATGTTTGTCCCGACAGCTCAGAGAATACCTCCTTGTTGCGAAGCACAAACTCCTTAACCTCCTGTTGTTGGGGTTGTGACAAGGTGGCTGCTATTCCAACCTCAGGAATCACGCAACCAGTTTGAGCTGGTGACCAAGTGTCTGCGACTAGGGACTCTCTATCCCTCCAGGCTTTCAACAGATTAACGTGATAGATCTGTTCGGGCTTTCGCCTTCCTGGTTGTCTGACCTTGTAATTCACTTCGCTCACTTTTTCCATTATCTCGTAGGGGCCTTGCCATTTGGCAAGGAATTTACTTTCAACCGTAGGGACAAGTACCAGTATCCTATCCCCCGGGGAAAAGGTACGGGTCTTGGCTCCACGGTTGTACACTCTCTGCTGTGCTAACTGCGCTTGGGCCAAATGTTCCATCACGATGGGCATTACCTGTGCAATTCGGTCTTGCATCAGGGCGACATGCTCAATCACACTCCTGTGGGGAGAACTCTCACTTTCCCAAGTTTCCTTGGCAATATCCAACAGCCCTCTTGGGTGTCTCCCATACAGTAACTCAAAGGGGGAGAATCCCGTAGAGGATTGGGGCACCTCCCTAATAGCAAACATCAGATAAGGAAGTAGACAGTCCCAATCCTTTCCATCTCTATCCACCACTTTCTTCAACATTTGTTTTAGGGTTTTGTTGAACCTTTCAACCAGCCCATCGGTTTGGGGGTGATACACAGATGTACGTAATTGCGTCACTTTGAACAATTTACACAGCTCCTTCATAACCCGGGACATAAAGGGTGTACCTTGGTCCGTAAGCAGTTCTTTACAAATACCCACCCGGCTAAACACAAGAGATAGCTCTTTGGCTATGGTTTTGGCCGAGGTATTTCGGAGAGGGATCGCTTCTGGATAACGGGTGGCATAGTCCATTATAACTAATATGTACTGGTGCCCCCTAGCGGACTTGATTATAGGACCTACCAAATCCATGGCGATCCTCTCAAACGGGACCTCAATGATGGGTAGAGGGACCAGCGGGCTACGGAAATGTGGCATCGGGGCCGACCTCTGACACACAGGGCAGGAGGAACAATAATTTTCTATGTCCTTCATCACCCCCGGCCAATAGAATCTCTGTAATACCCTCTCTCGGGTTTTCTCTGTCCCCAGATGACCTCCAAGAATGTGCCCATGGGCCAACTCCAACACCAACTTCCTGTAAGGTTTGGGCACCACAAGCTGCTCAACGGTTTCTTCTGCCCTTTTTGCCACCCGATACAGTAGGTCCTTCTCTACGCTGAAGTATGGGTAAGTGCAGGTATTATCTGGGTTCACTAACTCGCCATCTATTTTCACTACGTTTTCCCGTGCCTTTATTAGGGCGGGGTCTTTCAACTGTTCTGTGGCAAAGTTTTCCCTGTGAACCTCAAGATCAGAAAACTCCACAGACGGTAGGTTTTCGTCTGAGGAGGTGGGCTCCTCTCCAGTTTCTTGAGTCTCCCCTGCCAATACTGATAAGGGAAATTCCGGAGAGTCCTCACCACTCTCAGGGGAGTTCTGGCTACCACATTCCTGGTACATAGGGGCACCAGTGGGGGGCTCAGGATCATCCCACAGTTCCCAGAACTTCGGAAAATCCCTTCCCACAATGGCGTCATGCGGTAACTGAGATACTAAGCCCACTGGATGAGAGAGGGTACCTTTGGGGGTCTCGAAACACACTGTAGTCACTGGATACTCTCGGGTGTCCCCATGCACACAAATAACAGCTACCTTGCTATTCCCAGAGACCTCTGTTTTAACTAACTCAGCCTTTATCAGGGTCACAAGGCTACCTGAATCCAACAATACCACAACATTTCTACCATTAACACACATTTTGCATAAATGTTTCTCAGTTCCTCGAATGGCAGTGCATGCGACTGTCGCACACAGCGACTGACGTCTGCCCGTCAGAAAGTCACACTGCATGGGTTCCTCCACAACCGGGCAATTGGCTGCAATATGTCCCGCTTGCCGGCAGCGGTAGCAAACGATCCTTCTTGCGGCCTCTTGAGCCGCTGATTTCCCAGGCTGTTCTCGCCAAACTTGGGGTAGAGCTCCCACCCTCTCACTCTCTCCACCCTCACCCCTTGGAATCCTCTTATCCGCCCCTGGGGATGGTCTGGTCTTAGGGTGGAAAGTCCGAGTGTCTCTGGAAGAGGCCGTCAGGTTCTCTGTAGCCAAGTATTTCTCCACACGATCCACAAGACCATCGGCCGTCTCTGGGTCTCCATGGCTTACCCACTTTTGGATGGCAGTAGGAAGAGCTCTCAAAAACCGATCCATTACAACACGTTCCACAATCTTTGGTGCGGACAAAGTCTCTGGCTGTAGCCACTTTCTGCTCAGGTGAATGAGATCATACATTTGAGACCTGGGGGGGTTTTCCAAGCTGGAAAGTCCAGTTATGCACACGCTGAGCCCGGACAGCCTGGGTGACACCCAGCCTTGCCAATATTTCAGCTTTTAGCATCACATAGTCTTTTGCTTGGTTAGGCTCTAGGTCATAGTAAGCTTTCTGCGATTCACCAGTTAACAGAGGAGCCACCAGTCCAGCCCACTGCTCCTCAGGCCACTTTTCTCTTTCAGCTGTCCTTTCAAATGTGGTCAAAAATACCTCTGGATCATCCTCTCCAGTCATTTTTGTCAATAAACGACTCACCCCAAAGGACGCGGTATTAGTGGGACGGCTTTCCTCACTGGTCTGCGGACGTTGCTGCATTACTGCTTCCATCTGTTGTTGTAGTCTCTGCTCTTGCTTCTGCAACAGGTCTATGAAGCGGGCCTCAGATTGCTGCTGGGCTTGTTGCTGAGCCTCCAGACTCTGTTGCAAAGTTGCGTTTGTCTGCTGCTGGGCTGCAAGGCTCTGTTGATGAGCTTGCTGCTGGGCTGCGAAGTTCTTTTGCAAACCTGCATTTGTCTGCTGTTGATTGGCATTTGCTAGAGCCAGCTGCTTCAGTATCTCCTCCATGCTGGCTTAAAAAAAAACTGCCACTGGTTCTCCACCAACTGTGAGGGGGTTAGCTCGGCAGCGGGTGTGTGTGACCCCCGAGATGGGCTCCCCACACAAAAACAGGCCCAGCAAACGGAGGTTGTGGTTTTCAAAATCAAAAAGGTGCGGTTTATTTTCTATTTACAGTGACAAAACACAGCAAAGCAAAAGAAACATAAACAAAATAAATCCTGGTCAACTTGACCTCTGACTAAACATACAGGTTTCCTAACTAACAACTGGGATCAGCCTAGTGTTGTCCTAGTCCCTAAGTCCCTGGTTTTAAATGTCCAAGCAAATAGCCACACAGGCTTTGTCTCACCGCACAGGGGTTCACTCTCCCTAGACAGTCCACACAGGTCTGGTTCCAGGCATGAGCTAACATCTAATGAAGCTGGGAGTTCTTATAGAGGCCTAAATGAGCTGACAAGCTTCAGCTGGTCTCATCAACTCCCTGTCTGCACGACGCCCCACACTCTCCCTAGAGGTAGGAGTCATCCATGAGCCCACTAGCCTTATACAACTCTCCACCTAGTTGTATAAGTCGGCGTAAAGCCTGAATCTGGGCGAAATATATCTACCCCCCTGGATGCAACCAGGTGACTTTACCTTCCTGCTGTCACAACACACACACACATACACTCTATTACTATTAGGCCATAGGTGGACAAAAAAGCCCCATACCCCATATGGGATGGGGCTACATGTGCCGGATTGGGGGTGTTAAATCCAAGAGGGGGGGACAGCTGCCTCACCCACTCAAAAGCATTGACATAACATCATCTGCATACAAAATTTGCATAACAATATAGGAAAACAAAAATAAGCAAATCTGACCAATCTTTAAACCTTCAAAACATTAAATAGACACCCCACTGGTTTGCAATCACACCCTCCCCTATAAGAATATCCCCCCCTCATAAATGAAGGAGACGTAAAATCGGGCGGGCATGACCAAAAGTATTGGGACGCCTGCCTTTACATGCACATGAACTTTAATGTAATCCCAGTCTTAAGCCCCATACACACTATTAGATTTTCTGCAGATTTTTGTCTTCAGATTTACCAAAACCATGTAATATGAGGTCAAACCTTAAGACCCCTTTCACACCGAGGCGCTATAACGCTAAAAATAGCGCCTGCAAAGCGCCCTGAAAGAGCGGCTCCATTCACTCCAGTGTGAAAGCCCGAGGGCTTTCACACTGGAGCGCTGCGCTGGCAGGACGATAAAGAAAGTCCTGCCAGCCGCAACTTTGAGGCGATGTAGGAGCAGTACACCGCTCCTAAAGCGCCCCTGCCCATTGAAATCAATGGGCAGCGCCACCAAACCGCCGGCAAAGCGCCGCTGCAGCGGCGCTTTGCCGGCGGTTTTAACCCTCTTTTGGCCGATAGTGGGAGTTAAAAGTGCCCCGCTAGCGGCCGAATAGCGCCGCGAAAATGACGGTAAAGCGCCGCTAAAAATGGCAGCGCTTTGCTGTTTGAATTTGTATGCAATCAGGCAGGCCTTTGCGCTACATGGCTTTGGTAAATCTGAAGACAAAAATCTGCAGAAAATCCAACATCTCATCCAACATCAGTGCCTAATCTCACAAATGCGCTTCTGGAAGAATGGTCAAACACTCCCATAGACACTCCTAAACCTTGTGGACAGCCTTCCTAGAAGAGTTGAAGTTGTTAGCTGCAAAGGGAGGGCCAACTCCTAACTGGGATGTCATTAACGTGTGTAAAGGCAGGCGTCCCAATACTTCTGGTAACATAGTATATATATATATATATATATATATATATATATATATATATATATATATATATATTGCAGGTAAAAAAATGTTAATACATTTTTTATTATATTTTTATAATTTTATATAGGCTTGGTGCTGCCCCAGGCACTGACTTCTGACTGCCATTCTGGTAAATACATGCCTGTATTTAGTGATTTCTAACCAAATACAATTTTTTAATGTAATAAAAGGTATCAAGTAGCAGATGGACACAACACCCGTCTTTTCATCACAACCACCAACAAAAGCCAAAAGTCTTTCAGCAGATCCACCATTCTACATAATTAAATCAGTCCTGTCCAAATGTTTGTTTAATCGGGGCCAGCTAAACATCATTAAAAATAATTATGACATCACAAAGCCTATGGGGGTGGAAATGGCTTTGGGGGTCACATATGGTGTGCAGGCAACCAGTTTGGCAGCCATGAACTGTTCAAAGCAACCACATTTGACATATGGCGTTTTTGGGTGAAGCTTTAAAAATCTGCTAGGTGACTCAACCCACCAGACTCCACCTATAATGGCAATGTCACTTTAGGGTGGACACAGCATTTAGCATGCAGACTGTCTGTGTCCAGGGGAGTACGTCTCTATCTGTAAATATGTATACGCATGGATATTGGTTTACCTGCATACAGCTGCATACTGTCATAGATTTGTACAACTGTATGTAATACCAATGACTCCTGGGTCATAACTGTAGTCGGGAGTTTTTTTTTTTTTTTTGCCATCTGTGTCCCATTAGGGAGATCTCCCTTCACTTCCTGTCTTATAGCCAAAACAGGAAGTGAGAAGAAATCACACCAAAATTAAGAAAATCCCTGGTTGTCACCAAAACTAGTGTCCCCAATAGGGATTTTTTTTCACTTTCACTTTGGGTGATAATGGTAAACAAGACAAAAAGAGAGGGTGAATATCCCTAACTGGGGCAACAACAGCAAAAAACATGAATGTATAGATCTGAGAGAGGGGGTGGTTGAATAGTTTATTAAAAGACACCACTCAGACTACAAAAATACTGTGTGGTGTCAGCATATTACAGCCGGGTGTAAGGAGCTGAGTGCAGGTGAACGGGTATTTTTCTGAACTTGCATGGCCTTTAAATGAAATGCAGAGATGTGTGCATTAGCGATGGGCTGGATTGACAGGCGCTTTCATGTCTGAAAATTCACAAATTGTAAAAGTGTGAACTTCATCAAATTCAATGCAATCAACTGAGCACCACTGAAGACTCAATGGTTGCTAGGATGCTAGCAGCAACCAGCATCCTAGCAACCATTGACACAGCCCCATTCTGATGACATCAGCCAGCATCCCCGCCCCTTTGTTTATATTCCTATGTTGACCAGGCAGCAGCCGGCATCCTAGCAACCATTGACACAACCTCAGATCCATTCAGATGACATCAGCAAGCATCCCTGCCCCTTTGTTTACATTCATCTGTTGACCCGACAGCAGCCGGCATCCTAGAAACCATTGACACAGCCTCAGACCCATTCAGATGACATCAGCCAGCATCCCCGCCCCTTTGCCTTTGTTTACATTCATCTGTTGACCAGACAGCAGCCTGCAACCTAGCAACCATTGACACAGCCTCAGACCCATTCAGATGACATCAGCCAGCATCCCCGCTCCTTTGTTTATATTCATATGTTGACCAGGAAGCAACCGGCATCCTAGCAACCATTGACACAGCCTCAGACCCATTCAGATGACATCAGCCAGCATCCCTGCCCCTTTGTTTACATTCATCTGTTGACCGGACAGCAGCATGCATCCTAGAAACCATTGACACAGCCTCAGACCCATTCAGATGACATCAGCCAGCATTTACGCCCCTTTGTTTACATTCATCTGTTGACCAGACAGCAGCGGGCATCCTACCAACCATTGACACAGCCTCAGACCCATTCAGATGACATCAGCCAGCATTCCCACCCCTTTGTTTATATTCATATGTTAACCGAGCAGCAGCCGGCATCCTAGCAACCATTGACACAGCCTCAGACCCATTCAGATGACATCAGCCAGCATCCCCGCCCCTTTGTTTACATTCACCTGTTGACCAGACAGCAGCCTGCATCCTAGCAACCATTGACACAGCCTCAGACCCATTCAGATAACATCAGCCAGCATCCCCGCTCCTTTGTTTATATTCATATGTTGACCAGGCAGCAACCGGCATCCTAGCAACCATTGACACAGCCTCAGACCCATTCAGATGACATCAGCCAGCATTTCCGCCCCTTTGTTTACATTCATCTGTTGACCAGACAGCAGCGGGCATCCTACCAACCATTGACACAGCCTCAGACCCATTCAGATGACATCAGCCAGCATTCCCACCCCTTTGTTTATATTCATATGTTAACCAGGCAGCAGCCGGCATCCTAGCAACCATTCACACAGCCTCAGACCCATTCAGATGACATCAGCCAGCATCCCCGCCCCTTTGTTTACATTCACCTGCTGACCAGACAGCAGCCTGCATCCTAGCAACCATTGACACAGCCTCAGACCCATTCAGATAACATCAGCCAGCATCCCCGCTATTTTGTTTATATTCATATGTTGACCAGGCAGCAACCGGCATCCTAGCAACCATTGACACAGCCTCAGACCCATTCAGATGACATCAGCCAGCATCCCTGCCCCTTTGTTTACATTCATCTGTTGACCGGACAGCAGCCTGCATCCTAGAAACCATTGACACAGCCTCAGACCCATTCAGATGACATCAGCCAGCATCCCTGCCCCTTTGTTTACATTCATCTGTTGACCAGACAGCAGCGGGCTTCTTACCAACCATTGACACAGCCTCAGACCCATTCAGATGACAACAGCCAGCATTCCCACCCCTTTGTTTATATTCATATGTTAACCAGGCAGCAGCCGGCATCCTAGCAACCATTGACACAGCCTCAGACCCATTCAGATGACATCAGCCAGCATTTCCACCCCTTTTGTTTACATTCATCTGTTGACCAGACAGCAGCGGGCATCCTACCAACAATTGACACAGCCTCAGACCCATTCAGATGACATCAGCCAGCATCCCCGCCCCTTTGTTTATATTCATATGTTGACCAAACAGCAACCGGTGTTCTAATGGTTATAGGGGCGGATGCTTTTCTCAAAGGGCCGGATGTATGGGGGACCCATCTCGATGACCACTGTGTATACATCCATTACTAATATGTTTAAATGCATCCCCTGTAGCCACGCTTCTCAATAACACATCCACCCCTTTGAGAAAAGCACTGCCCACCAGTGCAGCCTATCAGCGTCCATCAGTGCCGCCTCATCAGTGCCCATCAGTACATCCTATTAGTCGCCTCATCATTACATCCTATCAAACCACATCAGTGAAGGAGAAAAATTACCTGTTTGCAAAATTTTATAATAAACTATGAAAAATGTTTTTTTTTTCACCCCAGTGGTGATTAAATTTCACCAAAAGAAAGCTCTATTTGTGTGGATTATTTTTTTTTTATAAAAATGTCATATGGGTTGTATGACCCCAAAATTGTCATTCAAAGTGTGACAGCGCCGAAAGCTGAAAATTAACCCGGGCAGGAAGGGGGTAAAAATGTCCAGTAGGCAAATGGTTAAACATCTGTGCAAAGAAACACAAAAATGGCTTTGGCAGTAAAAGGGCTAAATAAATAAAAATGCTCAATATGTGCGCAACAGGTATATAGGGGGACATTGGGTGCAGGGGGACACTCTGCAGGATGAGGGGGGACACACACTCTGCGGGATGAGGGGGGGGACACTCTGCGGGATGGGGGACACACTCTGCGGGATGGGGGGACACACTCTGCGGGATGGGGGGACACACTCTGCGGGATGGGGGGACACTCTGCGGAATGGGAGGGGGACACTCTGCGGAATGGGAGGGGGACACTCTGCAGGATGGGGGGGACACTCTGCAGGATGGGGGGCACTCTGCAGGATGGGGGGACATTCTGCAGGATAGGGGGGCCCTTTGCTGGATGGGGGGACACTCTGTGGGATGGGGGGACACTCTGCGGGATGGGGGGACACACCCTGCGGGATGGGGGGGGGACACCCTGCGGGATGGGGGACACTCTGCGGGATGGGGGGACACTCTGCGGGATGGGAGGGGGACACTGTGGGATGAGGGGACACTCTGCGGGATAGGGGGGCACTCTGCGGGATGGGGGGGCACTCTGTGGGATGGGGGACACTCTGCGGGACGGGGGGACACTCTGCGGGATGGGAGGGGGACACTGTGGGATGAGGGGACACTCTGCGGGATGGGTGGACACTCTGCGGGGTGGGGAGGACACTCTGCGGGGTGGGGAGAACACTCTGCGGGGTGGGGGGGCACTCTGCGGGATAGGGGGACACTCTGCGGGATGGGTGGACACTCTGCGGGATGGGGGGACACTCTGCGGGATGGGAGAACACTCTGCGGGATGGGAGGGGGACACTGTGGGATGGGGGGACACTCTGTGGGATGGGGGGACACTCTGCGGGATGAGGGGGACACTGCGGGATGGGGGGACACTCTGCGGGATGAGGGGGACACTCTGTGGGATGGGGGGACACTCTGTGGGATGGGGGGACACTCTGCGGTATGAGGGGGGCACTCTGCGGGATGGGGGGTACACACTGTGACTATGGGGCTGATTTACAAATATTGGAGAGTGCAAAATCTGGTGCAGGTGTGTATTGTAGCCAATCAGCTTCTAACTTTAGTTTGTTCATTTAAGATTGGACAATAAAACCTGGAAGCTGATTGGTCTCTATGCACAGCTGCACCAGGTTATGCACTCTCCAGTTTTAGTAAATAACCTCATTGTGTTGTTAGGACTTGTGGCTTCAGTATAGGATTCGGATCCCTCATCCTGAGCCTGTGATAGGTGGGTGTGAGGAAAGGGGGCGGTGACTACCATGTCTTGTCCCCGCCTCCATCTCCCTGACAATACCGATGCCCGTGGCTGCTGCAGGATGTGTCCTCTCCTCCTCCCAGCTCTGGGTCCTCCCCCCCTCCTCCTCCCAGTAAGTAGATGAGTCCGATGCGTACAGGAGACACATCACCGTCCGTTATACAGAGGCACGCGCCGGGCAGGACCACTGACAGAGCCGGGCGGGGGGGAGATGCGGGCGGCTCGCGCTCCGGTTGTGCTGTGTGGAGACGGGGAAGCGGCGATGGAGCCGGCGGGGCCCGGAGGAGGTGGAGGAGGAGCCCCTCCGCCGTTACCGGTGAAGAAGAAGAAGCTGAACCGGGCTCCGTCCCCGGCCCGCCCCAAGGAGCTGAGCGGCTGGTCCCTGTCCAAGGCTCGCCGAGGTTCTCCGGTCTCCCTATCGGTCATCCCTCCCGGGCCCCGCCGCCCGTTGCCGTCTCCCGGGACTGCCAAGAAGCCCGTGGGGGCCCCATCCCGTCCCTCCGGGGGGAAGGGCAGCAAGGCGGGCCGGGGGCCCCGAGGAACGGACAGCAGCTCAGAGGGTTCGTGTGCCTCGGAGGAGAACAGCAGCAGCCGGGGGAGCAGCGAGGGGACGTCCAGCCGGATGCAGCTCAGCACCTCCATGGCCTTCTCCGACCTGACCGAGGACATCCTGGACGGGGCCACCGAGGGGCTGATGAGGGAGATGGAGGAGCTGCGCTCCGAGAACGACTATCTCAAGGTGAGGGGCCGCGGGGGCGGGGCTAGAGGGTGGGGGCGTGGTTAGAGAATCAGCCCACACTTACTGTCTTATAGTAAAGAACTCCAATAGTGAGAGAAGCCAGTAGGTTGTCATTGTTGGCCTAATTCATGAATATCTCAATGAGGGACCGCGGGGGCGGTGCTAGGAGTGGTGGGGGGCGTAGTTAGAGAATCAGCCCACACTGACTGTCTTATATAGTAAAGAACTCCAATACTGAGAGAAGCCAATAGGTTGTTGTTATTGGCCTAATTCATGAATATATAAATATGAGGAACTGTAGGGGCAGGGCTAATTCAAATGTCTCTGGTAAAGGAACTGCAAGGGAGGTGCTGGAAACGTGGGGGTGTGGTTAGAGAATCAGCCCACACTGACTGTCATTGTAAAGTACTGTACTCCCAATACTGAGAGAAGCCATTAGGCTGTCATTGTTGGCCTAATGCATGAATATCTCAATGAGGGGCTGTGGGGGCGGTGCTAAGGGGTGATGGGGGCGTTGCTAGAGAATCAGCCCAAAGTTGACTGTCATATTGTAAAGTACTCCAATACTGAGAGAAGCCAGTAAGTTGTCATTGTGGGCCTAATTCAGGAATATATCAATATGAGGAACCATAGGGACGGGGCTAATTCAAGACTCTGGTGAGAGGCTGGAACTTCGGGGGGTGTGGTTAGAGATTCAGCCCACACTTACTGTCATATAGTAAAGTACTCCAATACTGTGCAAAGCCAGTAGGTTGCCTTTGTTGGCCTAATTCATGAATATCTCAATATGAGGAACCGTAGGGACAGGGCTATTTCAAAAATGTCTTGTGAGGAACTGCAAGGGAGGGGCTGGAAATGTGGGGTGTGGTTAGAGAATCAGCCCACACTGACTGTCATTGTAAAATACTCCAATACTGAGAGAAGCCATTAGGCTGTCATTGTTGGCCTAATGCATGAATATCTCAATGAGGGACTGCAGGGGGGGCGGTGCTAAGGGGTGATGGGGGTGTGACTAGAGATTCAGTCCACACTGACCAATAGGTTGTCATTGTTGGCCTAATTCATGAATATCTAAATATGAGGAACTGTAGGGGCGGAGAGAATTCAGAGCTCTCTGGTGAGTAACTGGAAATGTGGGGGTGTGGTTAGAGATTCAGCCCACACTGACTGTCATAGTAAAGTACTGCTATACTGAGAGAAGCCAGTAGGCTGTCATTGTTAACCTAATTCATGAATATCTCAATATGGGAACCGCAGGGGCGGCGCTATTTCAGGACACTGGTGAGGAACTAGAAACGTGGCAGTGTGGTCAGAGAGTCTATTCTGGCTGTTGTAGCCTTAAATTACTCCAATACTGAGAGAAATCGATAGAATGGCGATCTAAAGGTGCTGAACCGTGGGGGCAGATCTAGCATAGAAGGGGCATGATTAGAGAATATGAGATAGAGAGGAGCCTTAAAGTAGACAATACTGAGACAAGCCAGTAGGTTGCCATTGTTGACCTAATTTATGAATATCTAAATATGAGGAACCGTAGGGGCGGTGCTGATTCAGAACTCTCTGGTAAAGAACTGCAAAGGAGGGGCTAAAAACTTGGGGGGGGGGGGGGTGGTGGTTAGAGATTCACACCATACTTGCTGTCATGTAGGAAAGTACTCCAATATTGACAGAAGCCAGTAGGTTGTCACTGGTGACCTAATTCATGAAAACCTAAATATATAGAACCGTAGGGGCGGAGCTAATTCAGGTCTCTGGTGAGGAACTGGAAAGGAGGGAGGTGTGGTTAGAGAGCCCATTCTGGCTGCAATAGCCCTAAATTACTCCAATACTGAGAGAAATCAATAGAACAGTGATCTAAAGGTGCAGAACCGTGGGGGTGGAGCTAGGGTAGAAGGGGCGTAAATAGAGAATCCGTCCTTTTCCGGTTGCCATGTAGCGTTAAAGTAGCAGAATACAGAGACAAGCCGATAGGTTACATTGTTGGACCTAATTCATGAATATCTAAATATGGGAACCGTAGGGGTGGAGCTAATTCAGGGCTCTCGGGTGAGGATCTGGAAAGGTGGAGGCGTGGTTAGAGAGTCCACTCTGGCTCCCATAGCCTTACATTTCTCCAATACTGAGAGAAATCGATAGAACGGCGATATGAAGGTGCAGAACCGCGGAGCTAGGGTAGAAGGGATGCGTTTAGATTGCCAGGCTGTTCTGGATAACGTTAAAGTAGCACAATACTGAGTGAAACCGATAGGTTGCTATTGTTGACCTAATTCATGAACATCTGAAGGTGAGGAACCATGGGGAGAGAAGTTAATTCACTACTCTTTGGTGAGGAACTGCAGGGGAGGGACTGGGATGGTTGGGCTGTGGTTAGAGAGTCCATTCTGTCTGCCATACCTTTTTTAAATTCCTGAGAGAAACTGATAGAACTATCTGAAGGTGAGGAACCATGGGGGAGGAGTTAATTCATTACTCTTAGGGGAGGGACTGGAATAGTGAGGGTGTGGTTTAGATTGTCCATTTTGGCCTCCGTACCCCTAAATTATTGAGAGAAATTGATAGAACTATCCGAAGGTGAGCAACCATGAGGGAGGGGTTAATTCATTACTTTCTGGTGAGAAAATGCAGGGGAGGGGCTGGAAAAGTGGGGGTGTGGTTAGAGTCCATTCTGGCTTCCATAGGCTTAAATGACCCCAATACTGAGGAGAAATCAGTAGAACGGCAATATGAAGGTGCAGAACCGCGGCAGCAGAGCTAGGGTGGTGGGGGCGTGGTTAGGTAATCAGGCCATTCTGGATGGCTTTATAGTAGCATAATACTGAGTAAAACCGTTAAGTTGCTAGTCATGAATTAGGTCAACAATATCTGAAGTTGGGGAACTGTGGGGGAGGAGTTAATTCATTATGCTCTGGTGAGGAGTTTAACTGCAGGGGAGGGGTTGGGATGCAGTTAGAGAGTCTGTTCTGGCTGCCATACCCTAAAATTACTGAGAGAAACTGATAGCCTTATCTGAAGGTGAGGAACTGTGGGGGCAGGGCATGGGTGTGTGTGGTTAGTGTCAATCTAAAAGGTCTTCTTTCCCACCCTGCCACAGAATCTGATGGGGTTTGCTTCTCCTTGCTCTCCATCTGAAGGGTTTTCTTCCTCTCCTCCCCCTTCATGTAATGGGTCTTCTTTTCTCTTGGCCTGGTGTGACACGGGTGGATGGAGGAAGGCTTTGATGGTATCTTCTTGGCAGGGCTGTCACCAGCTTAGAATATCTCCTGTATTCCTTCATACTAACAGACAGGGCGAGCATTCCCATTCGCTGCAATTTCAGCAGATTCAGATGATGAAGATTGGATAGTCTGTGGAGCACTCCTGGCTTCAGCAGACACATTTGGCACCAGAAAGGTTGTGGGCCCAGATTTATATGTTCACCTGCTATTCACTGACTTTTACTAAGATTGAACCATAATGGGGCCGTACACACAGACATAGGGATGAGCCGAAACACTCCCCCGGTTGGGTTCGCACCAGAACATGCGAATTGGCAAAAAATTTGTTCGCCCACCGTTAAAGTCTATGGGACACGAACATGAAAAATAAAAAGTGCTCATCTTAAAGGTTAATATGCAAGTTTTATTGTCATAAAAAGTGTTTGGGGACCCGGGTCCTGCCCCAGGGGACATGTATCAATGCAAAAAAAAGCTTTAAAAACATCAGTTTTTCCGGGAGCAGTCATTTTAATGCATAAAGTGAAACAATAAAAGTGAAATATTCCTTTTAAATTTCGTACCTGGGGGGGGTGTGTATAGTATGCCTGTAAAGCAGCGCATGTTTCGCCTGTTTTAGAACTGTCCATGCAGCAAAATGTCATTTCTAAAGGGGGGGGGGGGAGAAATTTAAAACTACTCGCGGCTGTTCATGAATTGTCGGTCCCGGCAATACAGATCAAAGTCATTGAAAAAAACAGCAGGCCCCCCGCCAGTCCATTAGCATGCCCTTTGGGTCTTGTATGAATATTAAGGGGAACGCCGAAACCACCCCAAAAAAAATGGGGTCCCCCCCCCAAATTCGATATCAGGCCCTTCAGGTCTGGTATGGATATTAAGCGGAACCCCGCACCAAAATAAAAAAAAATGGCGTGGGGTCCCCCAAAAATCCAGATCCTTATCCGAGCACGCAACCTGGCAGGCCACAGGAAAAGAGGGGGGGACTAGAGAGCGCCCCCCCCCTGAACCGTACCAGGCCACATGCCCTCAACATGGGGAGGATGTCCCCATGTTGATGGGGACAAGGGCCTCATCCCCACAACCCTTGCCCGGTGGTTGTGAGGGTCTGCGGGCGGGTGGCTTATCGTAATCTTATTGTTTCACTTTAATCATTATTAAAATCACTGCTCCCGAAAAAACTTATTTTTTAAAACTTTTTTTTTTTTTTGCATTGATACATGTCACCTGGGGCAGGACCCGGGTCCCCAAAAACTTTTTATGACAATAACTTGCATATTAACCTTTAAAATGAGCAAATTTTTTTTCCATAGACTTTTAAAGGGTGTTCTGCGGCTTTTCGAATTTGCCGCGAACACCCCAAATTGTTCGCCGAACGGGCGAACAGCCAATGTTCGAGTCAAACTCATGTTCAACTCGAACATAAAGCTCATCCCTAGACATGAATGTGCATGTTTATCACTATCCGGGGGGGAGTGTTAATCATCAAGTATAAACTGATCATTTCCTGATATGCAGATGGAATGGATGTCATGCTTTCCAGGTTAATCATAGCTCTGTGTTTTATGTATGAGTGTGCCGGTTATATTGTACATTTCCCTTACACTGTAGACCAGTATTGTGTGTTTTGTACTGAGATTTACATTTAGTGACTTGATGTTTTCTGAGAGTTCATTCTGCAAAGTCTCGTCTTCTTTCGAGGATTACCAGAGTGGTTGGGGGTGTTGTGGAAACTAAAGGATTGGCTCACTGTGGTGTGTGTGTTTTTTTTTTTTTTTTTTTCTCTTCACAATATGGAAAATTCATTAGAAAAAAAAACAGAACCCCCCCCCCCCCCCCCACTACCACAAGAGCAGTTAGATCCCAAATATAAAAAGTGTAATTAGACCCAAGTAGGTCTGGGAAGGGTCTCAATTATCCAGGTCGTGGTAGATCTCGTAGTCATTAATCACATTCAACTAGACTTGTTCTGTAATGTTTAAAGCAGCATTGCACTGATGCAAAGCATTTGCACGAGTATACTAAAAAAACGATAGTTTTGCAATTTCACTGCGACTTGCATTGACTTCTGTTAAGATTAAGTTACAAGGCGCAATGAAATCGGTGGTGCAAATTGCACTGATCCGCCACTTTGAAATTGCGCTGAAGTAGCACAAGCTGCAGATCTCAGATTTAAAGATAGAGCTATCTATCTACCTTGTTCTAAGTAAAGCTTAGTACACACGGTCGGACTTCCATCAGACTTTTCCGTGTTTTTTTGTCCGAACGGAGTTGGCCGGTCACACCCATAGCATACACACGCTCTGACTTTTCTGCAAACTTTCCCAAAACTTTTTGCAACATCACATGGTTTTTCTGCTCTTTACCGCCACCCTTTGGTCAACTTCTGCTATTGTTGGTTGATTTTAACATTAGTAGTTTTGTCCATCGGACAAAAGTTTGATGGTTTTCTGTACACACGGTCGGACTTTGCTCCATCGGACTTTTGTTGGGCAAAAGTTTGTCCGTTTGCAGACCCAACTTTTGTCTGATGAAAACAAGAAAAAAGCAAAAAAAGTTTGTCCGATGGAGCGTACACACGGTCGGATTGTTGGTCCAACTTGCTCAAAATGAAGTTTGTTGGCCAAAAGTTTGACCGTGTGTACGGGGCTTAATCACAAAATCTGTTTTCAGCTGCAAGCAGAGCTTAGGGAGGTAGGGGGAGGAGAAATGGCGGCGCACTGATCTTCCCAGTAAGTGTGTGTGTGTGTGTGTGGTATCAGCAAAGGTTTGATCATTGGAGGAGAACAGGCTGAGTTCTCAGCACAGCCTAACCATTTTATTCTCTCATGCCTAGTCTGGTCAGTTTTTTTTAATTATTATTGGAAAGTAGAGTAGAGGGACTGGCAGTAACTCAAATGAAGCAATCCAAAGAGAACAGGATACTTTTTTCATGCAAGTACATGGTACAGCAGGCACATATCAGGAATTATAAAAAGTTGGGTTTACTTTTTCTTTAAGGCCCCTTTCACACTGGAGCGCTTTTCAGGCGTTTTAGCGCTAAAAATAGCGCCTGGAAAAGCGCCTCTCAAGCCACCCCAGTGTGAAAGCTTGAGTGCTTATAGGACAGGGAAAAAAGACCTGCAAGGAGCATCTTTGGGGCGGTGCGGGAGTGGTTTATACACTGCTCCCAAAACACCTTGCCCAGTGAAATGAATGGGCAGTGCTGCCGAAGTGCTGCAACACGGGTTCTATTAACCCTTTCTTCGGCCTCTAGCGGGGCTTAACAGTGGCCCAAAACTAGCGGCGCTTTACCGCGAACGCCCACACCTAAGGGGTCCCGGACGCTATTCACACCTGGGCAATCTGAATCACGGGAGGAATCGCCGTTATTCAGAATCGTGGCAAATTGCGGGAAGCATTTGCGATGCCATTATTTTTTAACGACACCCCTAATACGGTGCGTTTTTTTTCTTTTTTTTTTTCTTTTGCGATTGTCGCATGCAAAATCGTGGGACGCGTGTGCCCCAAAAGAAGCTTGCATCCCATGATTTTGTTTGCGCGATTTGTCATGCAACAATTGTGGCAAAATCGCACTGCGTTTGGGGTGCCTTTTGAAAAATGATGGCATTGCAAAAACGTCCCACGTTATGCCGCGATTCTGCCCGCAATTCAAATCGCCCAGGTGTTGAATGGAGCCTAAGGCATTTTGTAGCTTACCGAGCCATTTCTTCAGTTCCTAGAGCAGCCATTCTCAACCAGGGTTTGGTGGAACTCTAGGGTAGAGTTGCCACCTCATCCTTTTAAACCGAACGCATATTAATTACAAGTTCTGTGGCTGATTAAACTCTGTGCCTTATCTGCATTCAATTAGCCTCAAACTGTGTAATTCATATGTATTCAGGATTAAAGGGATGAGGTGGCAACTCTACTCTAGGGTTCTTCCAGAAGTTCCTAGGGGTTCCTTGAGCTGTGGCTGATTGACCTCCCATCTGTTGGTGCCCTACATTGTTTTTTTTTTTTTTTTTTTTAAAAGGCACTTTATGCTCAATAGATTTTTGAGGGTTTAATTGAACTTTGATGGTTTGCAGAGCCAGCAACTCCAAAATAGGAGCTCAGTGGGTGGACCCATCTCAGTGGCCATCTACCTTCTAGATCAGCCTTTCTCAACCTTTTCAACACAGAGGAACCCTTGAAATAGTTCTCCGGTCTCGGGGAACCCCTGCTAAAAATTACAGATCTACAATTCATGAAACCTTACTGTGATGGTCAGTGGGAAGGATAGTCCTTACACTTGTGGTCATTGGGAAGAATTATCTCCTTACAGATGGCTAAAAAGATCAATGGTGTCAGTAGGGAATTATCTGAGAGGCAGAAATTGCCCAATGCTGAAGGAACCCCTAGCAACCTCTGGAGGAACCCTAGGGTTCCACGGAACCCTGGTTGAGAATCACTGTTCTAGATGGACTGGCCCGTTGCCATTATTCCAGCCTGAGCCATAACCGGTAATTGGAAAAGGGACATCGGTATAGCTGAAGTGGTATGCAATGGAAATAAAACAAAAGTAACATTTGTGGCATGATGGCATTTCAGAAAAGTCAAACATAAAATAATAATGCCTGGTATATTGTAAGGTAAATGCAAGAACTGACCAACCAAGGGTTAAAATGTCCTAACAGCAGACATGGTGTATCAGCTGTCAGTGGAGGGTTTGCACCAGGTGTCCCCGTACAATGTTTTCTGAGGACTTCTTTTTTTTTTTTTTTAAACAGTCTGGTGTGAAAGTTTATACCATCTTTGGAGTGTTTGGAAACGCTGTTTTATTGTTCCTTAATGGTAGGTTCTGTGCCAAGAAAGAGAAATGGCTGGCAGGACTCGCATGCTGTGCTCAGTGTAGCTGCTGTGACTGCATAGAGAATCTGTCTTTTTAATCTACAAGTCATGGGAAGAATGGCTGAGCCCAGATAGTTTGTTGTGAAAAGATGGCATGCTGGTACTTGACATTTCACAACCGTGGCAAGGGTATATAAAGGTCGTCTGTGCCCACATGGACCAATCAGCAGCCATTCATTCCCAGCTTTTACTTGCCACCAAAGAAATGTATTTTCAGTCTGTTCTGGTGCTTCTATCAGGATGGTTCTTTCAATTTGTCACCCAAAATCAAGGGAATAACTAGACCTGTTATATTTTACTCAAGCAGACATCACTATATGGCGGACCGCGCCAAATCAATGTCTGATCTGGACCCCTGCAGTGCCACCCTTTAGGAGTTGTTCTGCCCACAGCCATCACCGCTGCGATTATCAGAGGTGGCAGCTGGAGGTAGGACAGCTCTGGGCAGAGGGTGGGGGGCTGTAAGAGTTAACAAGCGGGTGACTGGTTGTAAGGATAAAATGCGGTCATCGCACAAACATGCGATTTGGACATCTGCTGGAAGAATGTTTTATCTGACTGGACCTCCGTAAATTTTAATTCAATCCCCGTGCTCTAATAACATGCATTGTTATTGCAAATGCCAATGAATGTTGCAGAATGAGATGATGCAATTTGAAAGTTCATCTTTTTGGACAGAAGTTCACTTTTTTTAGGTCCTTGCACTACATAGTTGATGGTGGACCTAAAGGAGATTGTACAATCACATTGTATGGTGAGCTGAAGACTCAATGTACACGGGACAACCTCTCATGAACGATTTAACTTGACAGATAGTAACCCACGTTTAAAACGTCTGTTTTGCAGCGTTTGCGTTAGAAGCTATTTTAAAATAGCCAAAAACGAAATGTGGCTAAACGCAGGTTACCGCGTTTAGCCACGTTTAGAAGCATTTGGCGCTTCAAATGCCTCTAAACTCAGCGTCTGATCTCATTTTTTTTGCTTTCCAAAAAAGCCTCTAAACTCAACTGCCTAGAAACAACTATAAAGGACCCTGTGTACATGTACTGATAAAATAACATAGAGGAGAGTTCAGGAGCAGTTGAAAAAAAAATGCCCAACTGTTCCTAAACATCCGTTTACCAGCAACAGTGAACATGAGGCCTTAACAGAGTTTCAGGGACAAACTTCTCCTGTTTTCAATACTACAGCCCTGCTCTTCCATAGGCTGCTATGATCACTCAGCTCCTGCACACTCTGCCAAATGAACAATCTATGCAAGAAGAAAAGAAGGCACAAATTGATCAGTGCAGGAAGGCACTGGCTGTGTATTCAGGGAGAATGGTGCTTACAGACAATGTCTGCATCTAATTACAAAGGTGGGCAGGAACAATCTCCTGGAGGATGGGGGCAGGTGCAGGGTGTGTGTCAATGAGGTCAGCTGCTGAACTACTTCTTGACTCTTAGGCGCCATTCACACTTGTGTGACTTTGGACACTAAAGTTGCATGACAAGTTACACCCCATGTTTTTCAATGGGAACCGTTCAAATATGTGCGACTTGTAGTCGCAACGACTTTAAAAAGATGCCTGCACTACTTTGGGCAGATTTTCATGTGACTTTAGTGCCATAGACCTCAATGTAAACATGCAACAGTTGTTCATTATCATTAGTTAAAGCCAAAGTCGCATCCAAGTTTCACCCATCCAAAGTTGCGTCAAAGTTGCACTCCAAAGTCACGCAAGTGTGAATAAAGCCTTAACAGTTTCTATGTTCCTGGACATATACCAGGAAGTAATGGGAGAGTTTTTTCCATAGAACAAACTGGAGGCTGAGGTAAAGCCTACCCTAGAATATATAGAAAGCCTTTTCTTTTCTGCAACCGAGGTACATTAATGGTACATAGGAATTTTAATGGGGGAAAAAGGTGAACTTAGACTTTGTTTCTGGTAGAGGCTAGAGAGTTAAACCACCTCTCAGTAGTGTCACCTATTGGGAACTCTGGAGACATGCACTAGGGCTATCTGTTCGAATCCCAACCATGATGTGGCGTTTGTGCGTTCTTCCTGTTCTTGCATGGGTTTCCTTCAGGTACTTTTGGTTTCCTCCCACACTTCAAAGACATGCTGGGAAGTTAATTTGGCTCCTGTCTAAATTGGCCCTTGTATTCGTTTTGAGGACAGGGGCTGATGTGAATGTGCAATATATGTAAAGACCTGTGATAAATACGTGATTTTTGCAATATTATGATAAAGACATTTGGTCTATCTTCTATTATGAAGAATGCAAGGGGGCAAAATGGGAACATTTTACCATATTCAGGTGGGTGGGAACAGGGCCTGAAACTGCGACTGAGAGATTTAATGTACTGTATAAGGTGTATAAGCAAAACACTGGTGTGGTGTGTTTTTGTTTTTTTCCTGGATAGTGGAGA
The DNA here is from genome assembly GCA_029206835.1 of Rana muscosa. Taxonomy (NCBI): domain Eukaryota; kingdom Metazoa; phylum Chordata; class Amphibia; order Anura; family Ranidae; genus Rana; species Rana muscosa. The sequence goes on from CM055128.1 coordinate 47,522,534, forward strand.
TGGGATTGGACCCCTAAGTTTTGGGTTGTCCCCAGAACAGTAACAAAGGAGAAATCTTCTTATGGGGACACTAGTTCTGGTGACAACCAGGGATTTCCCTCACATTGGACAGATTTCCTATAATTTCTTGTTTTGGCTATGGAAGGAAGTGAAGAGAAATCTCCCCAACGGGACATAAATGGCAAAATGAAAAACCCTTCCTTGGTTCTACTTTAAGCCTGGATTCACACTGGTGCGTGCGGAACACCGCATGTGATTCACACAGGAATTGCACCGCATTCCTGTGCACACGTGATATTCCCCACGCACACGTTCCTGAAAATTGGGTGCTGTAATGACCACCGGCTGGTAACCATAGGCAATCAAATGGTAGAAATGTCGTCAGCACACCAAGGATTCCTCAGAAGGATCCAAAGCTTTATTCACATGGTCACACAGTGCACATACGGCAATGTTTTGGACCCACGCAGGGCCCCTTCATCAGGCAAGTCACCTGCCTGACGAAGGGGCCCTGCGTGGCTCGGAAACATTGCTGTATGTGTACCGTGTGACCATGTGAATAAAGCTTTGGATCCTTCTGAGGAATCCTTGATGTGCTGACATTTCTACCCTTTGCATTCCTGTGCACATCACATGCGATGTCTGTGCGGTGCGATTTGAGCCATTAATTTTGTATGACTCAAATCGCATCTACACCAAAATGGTGCAGGACCCTTTTTTTTTTTTTTTTCGCACCTGAATCGCATGGGTGTTCACCCGCATGTGATGAAATTCTGGCAAACGCACTGCATTTTGCGATCTGTTTCGGGGTGTCATTGATCTAACATTGACATCAACGGCAGATCACATGGACGCCATGCAATTGCTATGCAGTGCGATGCGGGGAAACGCAGTGACTCTTGTGTGTTTATCACATCGGTGTGAACCAGGACTCAAGGCTACTTCCATCTTTTTTCTCACACATGCATCCAGATTTTCAGCCTTTTAACTATTGCAAATGAGCCTCCAAAGCATTGCAACCTAAATCTTAGGGGTGCAACGGATCAAAAAACTCACGGATCGGATCGATCCTCGGATCAGAGCCATGGATCGGATCATTTTCGGATCGGCAAAAAAAACGAATATCCATGTCATCCCCCCCCCCACTGTAATATCCACGTCACCCCCCCCCCAGTAATATCCACGTCATCTCCCCCCCAGTAATATCCACGTCATCTTCCCCACTGTAATGGGCATCTCCCCACTTACTTTAGTCCCTCCCGCCGGCCAGTTCAGATCCACGAGCAGCGAGGGGTGATGACATCAGCACGCACAAGGCAGCCGCCGCCGGGTGTACCAAGATGGCCGGAGCTAGGCCGAAGCCGCGGCCTTTCCTAAGGCCGGGGTCGCTCCGCGGATCGAGTGGTGATCCGATCCGAACAGGGTGACCCATTCGGATCACGGATCACCGCCGATCCGTTGCAGCCCTACTCAATCTGTGGATGGGTACCGAGGTACAGATTTTCAGTGACCACGGACTAATGCCCTGTACACACTATCGGATTTCCGATGGAATTTTTCCGTCGCAATTCCAATGAAGCTGACTTCCATCAGTCTTGCATACACACTGTCAGACTAAATTCCGACCGTCCAAGACGTGGTGACGTAAAACGCTACGACGAGCCGAGAAAAATGAAGTTCAATGCTTCCGAGCATGCGTCGACATGATTCTGAGCATGCGTGGATTTTCCTCCGATGGAATTCCACACAGACGATCGGAATTTCCAATCTGATTTTTTTCCATCGGGAAAAACTTAAAACATGTTTTTTTTTTTTTTTTTTTTTTTTTTACTCCGATGGGGCCCACACACGATCAGACTTTTTTTCATCGGAAAATCCGATCGTGTGTACAGGGCAATAGAGTCCGGTAATCGCCTTAGTTGTGTTCCATTGAGAACCACAAGTCCGCCAGCTGAGCGAAATTCGAGAATGACCGCTGCAATAAGGGGAAAAACCCGCACGCTGTCGGGAAGGGGTTCATTATGGTCTAAAGTGGGCTCTCTCTCTCGCGCTCTCTCTCTCGCGCTCGCTCTCTCGCGCTCGCTCTCTCGCGCGCGCTCTCTCGCGCTTTAATAAGCTGGGGTTATCTTGTTCTACCATTACCCAATATTCTGTATGGATTAGCCCAATAAAGTGAACTGGTGCTCATGAAGAACACAGCAACAGGTTCAATTAAGACCCCTTTCACACTGAGGCGTTTTTACCGCGTTTTCGCTGAAATAATCCTGCCCCAGCATTCTTAATGTGAAAGCCCTGAGAGCTTTCACACTGAGGCGTTGTGCTGGCTGTGTGTTGGAAAAAATCCTGCAAACAGCTTTTTTGGAGCATCTTTGGGGCGCATAAAATAGCGCTGTAAAAACACCTATCCCCATTGAAATGAATGAGAACCGTGGTAAAAACGCATATGTGTTAGCGCTAACGAGGTAAAATCGCGATTAAAACACATAGGCGTTGGCGCTTTTTTTAACGCTATTGTGGAAAAATCGAGTGAAAGGGGCCTAAAGCTCCCTAGTAGAGGAGTGCGGACGACGCGTTGGCTGGTTGGTAAAAGGAATATATGCGTTTATGCTGCACTTGAGTGAGCAGCCTATCTGGTGAGTGAAATACAGCTATACTAGAGCACAGAATTCCCACTTGGATATTTATCCGATGAACTTAATTTTGGACTATTTTATTTAATATTTCTCTGGTCTGATGAAATTGACATCCAGCGGGTGCATGCATAATGTGATCACTGTTTTTTTTTTTATTTATTTAAATGATTGAATTTAACATTTTATTTAATTTGCGTATATTTGATGGTATTTGCAGCGCTGCAATTTTGTAGAATTTTTAAAAGGTTGGTAAAAGGAGCCACCACAATAAAGGATGGAAATGTGTGTGGAAAATAGTGGGAGAAAAGAGACCTTTTGTAAGCAATGCTCTGTGATCTGCACTCTATTGCAGTGGTTTGAGTAACACCAACGTTTTTCCTCCTTGGCAGCACATACTCTATATTGCCAAAAGTATTGGGACGCCTGTGTTTACACGCACATGAACTTTAATGGCATCCTTGTCTAATGCTGCGTACACACGATCGGAAATTCCGACAAGAAAACCGTGGATTTTTTTCCGACGGAATGTTGGCTCAAACTTGTGTTGCATACACACGGTCACACAAATCTTGTCGGAAATTCCGAACGTCAAGAACGCGGTGACGTACGACGAGCTGAGATCAATGAAGTTCAGTAGGCAGTTCGGCTCTTCTGCTTGATTCTGAGCATGCGTGTTTTTTTGCGTGTCGGAATTGCATACAGATGATCGGAAATTCTGACAAGAACTTTTTCCGTCGGAAAAATAGAGAACCAGCTCTCAATCTTTTGTTGGCGGAAATTCTGACAGCAAATGTCCGATGGAGCCTACACACGGTCGGAATTTCCGTCCAAAAGCTCACATCTAACTTTTGTTCTCAGAATTTCCGATCAGGTGTATGCGGCATTAGGCCTGGTTTGCATATTGCAGGTGCATTTTGTGTTATTCAATACATGCTTTTGATCCATTGAAGTCTATGGAACAGAAAAAAGTCCCTGGCCCTTTCCATAAAATGCACAGATGTGAACTACATCCATAGGAAACCATGTTAAATTGACTGTAGTGTGTTTCTGCAAAACTGAAAATGCACTAAAAAAAGCATAGGTGTAAACAAGGCCTTAGTCAGTAGGGTTCTCTGAGTTGGCACACCTTTTGCAGCTATAACAGCTTCAACTCTTCTGAGAAGGCTGTCCACAAGGTTTAGGAGTGTCTATGGGAAGGTTTGACCATTCTTTCAGAAGCACATTTGTGAGGTCAGGCACTGAGGTCAGGCACTGATGTTGGATGAGAAGGTCTGGCTCGCTCTAATTCATCCCAAAAATGTTCTATCAGGTTGAGGTCAGGACTCTGTTCAGGCCAGTCATGTTCCTGCACCCCAAACTCTCTCATCCATGTCGTTATGGACCTTGCTTTGTGCACTGGTGGGCAGTCATGTTGGAACAGGGAGGAGCCATCACCAAACTGTTCCCACAAAGTTGTGAACATGAAATTGTCAAATGTCTTGGTATGCTGACGCCTTTAGAGTTCTTTTCACTGGAACTAAGGGGGCCAAGCCCAACCCCTGAAAAACACCCCACACCATAATCCCCCCTCCACCAAATGATTTGGACCAGTGCACAAAGCAAGGTCCATAAAGACATAAATGAGCGAGTTTGGGGTGGAGGAACTTGACTGGCCTGCACAGAGTTCTGTCCTCAACCTGATAGAACACCTTTGGGATGAATTAGAGCGGAGACTGTGAGCCAGGCCTTCTCATCCAACATCAGTGCCTGACCTCACAAATGCGCTTCTGGAAGAATGGTCAAACATTCCCATAGACACTCCTAAACCTTGTGGACGGCCTTCCCAGAGGAGTTGAAGCTGTTATAGCTGCAAAGGGTGGGCCAACTCAATATTGAACCCTACAGACTAAGACTGGGATGCCATTAAAGATCATGTGTGTGTGTAAAGGCAGGCGTCCCAATACTTCTGGTAATATAGTGTACTCGACATCTCTTCACGATCAAGTGAGGAGACCTACTTGTGTATGTGCCTTGTCCTCTGCTTTCAGCACTTTGATGGTTTCCATGCACTCCTAGAGGATGGTCTTGTGTTGATATTATACTGTATATAACTACTGTACAGAGTGTTCTAGAATTCCAGGTTTAATTAATTTATATTACGCAGACACTCTCTTTTATATGTAGAACCATTTACGTCATTCTCTTCTAGGAAGAAGCTTGCACACTGATATCCGTACTACAGTCCTACAAACATTACACCAAACTTGTGGTAAAGACATAGAAGTTGACCTATTTGCAAAATGTGGAAGGAACACTGAGGACTCAAATGAAAGCCATAAATGCTCAGAGAGATCCCACCGATCCTATGGAAACAGTGGATACTTAACCAGCCCCCCCCCCCCCTCCCAATTTATTTTTTAGTCGGCAGCTAAAAATACTGTAGCTGCTGACTTTTAATATTAGGACACTTGCCTGTCCAGGGATCCAGCGATGTTCTCTCCCCAGCTGATTTTTCAATTGGCTCTTGGGTGCTGCCACTGCCATTCCTTGTAAGGGAAACCAGCAGTAAAGCTCCAGCCGGTTCCCTACTGAGCATGTGCGAAGCACGCTGCGCTTTGTGAATGAACTGGAGGAGGAGGAGAGAGGGGCCGAACTTCTGGGAGACTTTGCCACGGCAAAATGTGCCAGCGGAGGGGGCGGAAGCAAACAATTGGAGCTCCGCTTTAAGCCAGTGTTCTGCTTCAAGATTGTAATCGCTCTTCAGATTTTGTTTGCTAATTAATTGGTTTGACCAGTTCTTGGCGTTTAGTAAACCTAGGGCATGTAAAACACATAAGACTCCATTCACACAGGGGCAACACGACTTCCAGCGCGACTTCGGCAGGCAACTTGGACACAACTTGAGTATGAATCACAGCGCGACTTGGAGCTACTTACAAGGCAACTTCAAGTTGCCTGCAGGACAGGAGACATTCCAGTGGCCAATCAAACAAGAATCAGCTCTGTAGGGGGGAGGGAGGGGTTTTCCTGAGAAATGTATGTTCTCTTCCTGGAAAGTTGCTCCTGTTAAGACAGGGGATCCGACTTCTGAGCCACTTCCATTGAAATCAATGGGTACAAGTCGCCTAGCAGTTGCCTAGGAGTCGGATTGAAGTAGTACAGGAACCTTTTTTGAAGTCGGAGCGACTGCAGTAGTGTGCATTAAGACGGCTCCATTCACTTACATTGATTTTCTCATGCAGCGCGACTTGGGGCGATTTGAAGTCGGATCCAAAGTTGCCCCTGTGTGAATGGGCTCTTAGGGCAACAGTTAAGCATGATGTTAAAGGAGAAGTACAGCTAAAGCTCGTTCTGCACTCCTGTGACCATACTTTGTCCCATAGGAGACCGAACCGTAAAACAAAAATGTAATGATTTTCTTTAAGGCTCATTCAGATGTTGACATGCTGGCGCATTGCATTAATGGACGTGCAATAATGTAAGGTTTTTCCACGGCAGTAACATGGTACATTGGGGGCAGTGCAGCAAAATGTCCAGAGGAAAAAAAGAGTTGCCCTATTTATGGCATTGACACTGCATTACTGTGTGTTGCGGAGCACTGCAACACATGTGCATTGGTGCGGCGTTGCCCAAGACCCCTTTCACACTGGGGCCGCAGCCGCGTTAGAGCTAAAGCGCCGCTTGTTTTAGCTGTGCTTTTGCACTGCTTTTCGGCCGCTAGCGGGGTGCTTTTAAGCCCAAGAAAGGGGTTAAAAACTCCAGTTTTGCGGCGCTTTGAAAGCACTGCCCATTCATTCCAATGGGCAGGGGCGTTTTAGGAGCGGTGTATACAGCGCTCCCAAACCACCCCAAAGATGCTGCTTGCAGGACTTTTTCTAATGGTCCCGCAAGCGCACCGCCCGGGTGTGAAAGCACCCATTGCAATTAATGGGAGGCAGTTTTCAGGCGCTATTTCTAGCGCTAAAACGCCTGAAAACTGCCTCAGTGTTATTTCACTCTCGCTGGCAGTCCCGATTTCAGCCGCGATTACAGGGACATCTGTGCAGGTTTCTGCACAGATGTCAATGTAAATCGCGGCCCCGAAATCGCAAAAAGTAGTACAGAAACTACTTTTTGAAATCGGTGCAACGTCACAGATACGGCATCGCACCGATTAGGATGGTGCCATTGCCGGCAATTTGCGGCAAATATCGCCGGTTTGACATGCCAAATCACATGTCAAAACGCACCAGTGTGAACCAGGGCTTAAAGGGGTCTAAGTGAATTACAGTGCCACTCATTTGCAGGGAAATGTGAGTTAACACCCCAGGAAGCAAAGGTCTGAATGGGCCCTCAATCTTTACTTATGATACATCATTTACTTTTTGCACTATGGTGCCTTCCCTTCTGTAGAACACCTAGATTGCTCCATTGTTTTTACGTGTCATTTATTATCAAGTTATTTTTTCTTTGTTCATAATTGACACCAATTTCCAAGCATGCTTTATTTTGGGACGATAAAGCTTAGCTAATCATGTGCAATGTTTATACTTCACATTCCTAGTTGCATTGTTTCTCATCAGTTGGTTTATATATAGTTTTTGGCTTTTTATAAACAGAAGTCATTTGGAAAACCCACAGTGGGATGAACATTGGATTGTAATGGGAAAATCTTCAAAGTCCTGGGATTTTCCCTTAAAATCAGGAACGTCTACCACAGTGTATGTAATAAAACAAACCCAGATAATGAAAAGTATCATCTAAAAAAAGCCCTCATTCTGTTTATATCTAGCGGTAGTAATTCAGACGACAGACTTACTGGGAATTCACACTGCAAAGTGGCTGGAGGAAGGTGTAGTGCCTGCATGGCTGGAGGAAGGTGTAGTGCCTGCATGGCTGGAGGAAGGTGTAGTGCCTGCATGGCTGGAGGAAGGTGTAGTGCCTGCATGGCTGGAGGAAGGTGTAGTGCCTGCATGGCTGGAGGAAGGTGTAGTGCCTGCATGGCTGGAGGAAGGTGTAGTGCCTGCATGGCTGATTGTAATTCGTAATTTTTCTAGCAAGTTACATTATCTTACTAACGCATCTTGGGAGGGATTTGGTCCACTCTTCACAGATCTTGTCTAAATCGTTAAAGGGGTTGTAAAGGTACAAGTTTTTTCACCTTCATGCATTCTATGCATAAAGGTGAAAAACATCTGTGGATTAGCGAGCCCCAGTTTACTTACCTGACCCCTCGACAGTCCCGCGCCGTGAACACGCAGGCTTCTCGGCTGATTCATTGGTTGATTGAAAGCAGCGCAGCCATTGGCTCGCGCTGCTGTCAATCACATCCAGTGATGCGGGGGCGGGACCGGGTGATACAGTGAGCGGCTATAGCCGCCGGCTGTATCACTGGAGCGCGCCCGCAAGAACTCGCCACCATGCAAGCTCGCATGAAGGTGGTGAATTCTTGCGGGGAGGATCCGAGACAGCTGCTGAGGGACCCCAGAAGACCAGGTTCGGGGCCACTCTGTGCAAAACGAGCTGCACAGCGGAGGTAAGTATAACATGTATTTTTTTTTATTCTACCTTTTTAGTGTTCCTTTTAAGGTTTCTTGGACTGTCACTTGGCAACTCAAAGTTTCAGCTCCCTTCATAAATTTTCTATAGGATTAAGATCTGGAGACTGGCTAGTCCACTCATGACCTTTTTAATGTGCTTCTTCTTGAGCCACTCCTTTGTTGCCTTGGCAGTGTGTTTTGGATCATTGTCATGCTGGAAGACACATCCACAACCCATCTTCAGTGTTCTGGCTGAGGGAGGAAAGTTCTCATCCAAGATTTTACAATACATGGCCCCATCTATTGGCCCCTCAATGCGGCAAAGTCAACCAAAGAGCTCCATTTTGGTCTCACCTGACCACAGCACTTTCTCTCAATCCTTCTCTGAATTGTTCAGATGTTCATTGGCAAACTTCAGACGGGTCTGTACATGGCCTTCTTGCGGGGATGCAGGATTTCAATCCATGGCGGCGTATTGTTACCAATGATTTGTTTAGTGACTCTGGTCCCAACTGCCTTGAGATCCTTCACAAGGTCCTCCTGTGTAGTTCTGGGCTGATCGCTCACTTTTCTCATCATTCTTACCCCATGAGGCGAAATCTTGCATGTAGCTTCAGATCGAGGGAGATTGATGGTTATTTTGTGTGTCTATGTATGTATGTATGGGTATAAATCTACGCCGATCCCCCGCTGATTGTGAGCGAGCGGAGATACACAAAGCCGAAGTACACTCGGCTTTTCTCGCAGTCACGCCCACCTCCACTGATTACGAGCGCCGCTGACATACAGAAAGCCGAGTGTACTTCAGCTAGTCTCGGCTCCTCTCGCAGTCCCGCCCCTGACTGTGAGCAGAGCCGAGTCTAGCCAAAGTACACTCGGTTTTTTGTATGTCAGCTGCACTCGCAATCAGTGGAGGTGGGCGTGACTGCAAGAGGAGCCGAGTAAAGGCGAGTGTACTTCGGCTTTGTGTATCTCGGCTCCTCTCACAATTAGTGGAGATGGGCGGGACTGTAAGCAGAGCCGAGTCTAGCCGAAGTACACTCGGCTTTCTGTATCTCGGCTCCGCTCACAGTAGGCGGAAATCGGCGCCAAATTTAAATCAGGCTAGGGCAATGCTGCAGATGGTCACTGGGCAAGGCTGTAATGATGGACAAGGCTGCAGATGGACACTGATAAGGCTGCATTGATGGGCATTTAAATGTAAGTTTTTTTTTTTTTTTTTTTTTTGTTTTTTGTTTTTTGTTTTTTTTTGTTTTTCTTTCTCTTACACTTCCCTCCTAAACTTGGGGTGCGTGTTATATGCCGACACGTGTTATACGCCGATTAAATACGGTGTGTGTGTGTATATGTATGTATGTATGTGTGTGTGTGTGTGTATGTGTGTATATATATATATATATATATATATTAGGGCTGGGCGATTTTCCCCCAAAAAAAAAATCTGCGAAAAATTTTTTTTTTTTTTTTTATAAAAAACTTGATTCGATATTTTTTTTTTTTTTTTTTTTTTTCTTTTATTATATTAATTAAAGTGCATCAACAAACAAAATTGCAAAGGCAAACCCTTTCTCTAACTGCAAAGTCAGTGTGCAACAAACACACAATATATTCCAGCGCTCATGGAACATACATTATTAACTATTGAAAACTCTTGAAACTCTGTGTGATTCCTTCTGTCCCAGCCTTGCTGCGATCCTGGCTCTGCATCCTTTTGGGTTGGAGGGCCCTCCACACGCTGGTCTGCCTGTTGTCCATCATTCAAGGTACTGTGCTCACACGGAGATCATGCCACAGGCTTTGTTTTGACTTTTTTTAACCCCTCCTTGCTCCACGGATGTCACTGCAAGTTTAACAAGTTTGTCACCACTGGCAACTGGAGAGTTAAGATTCATTTGCCCTCTGCACATTTGGGATTGGATCCCTCTCTTTATTGTGATAAATGGACTAAGCTTTTTTATCAATTCTTCAAGAGTTTTCAATAGTTAATAATGTATGTTCCATGAGCGCTGGATTATATTGTGTGCATGTTGTGTATTTTGTACTTCTGGGTACGGATTTTTTCTTGCTGCGCTGGATCCTGTTTTTTTCCCCCTTTTTGGATACTTTGTACTTCCCAAAATATTTGGGATTTTTTTCTTATTATTATTATTATTATTATTATTATTATTATCATCCATTATATTTTTTTCTTTATCCACCAATTTAGCGCTTGTGACCTTTTGTTGTTTTTTGCAGTGTGCAACAAAGATTGTTAAACATCCAAATTATTAATACTGTATTTGGATTTAGCTAATAAAACAACAAAAAAATCCTGAGGTTACTCTTAGTTGAATTGAACTGTGTCCATGCCTCACTGTACCCGTGCCTCAGAGCCCATTCACACAGGGGCGTCTTTGGATCCGACTCCAAATCGCCCCAGGTCGCCCCTAGTCGCCTCAGGTCGCGCTGGCTGAAGAAATCAATGTAAGTTAATGGAGCCGTCCTTATGCACACTACTGCAGTCGCTCCGACTTCAAAAAAGGTCCCTGTACTACTTCAATCCGACTCCTAGGCGACCTGTAACCATTCATTTCAATGGGAGTCGCCTCTCACTGTCTTAATAGGAGCGACTCTCCAGGAAGATAACATACATTTCTCCTGCAAAACTCTCTCTCCCCCCTCCCTCCCACAGAACTGATTCTTGTTTGATTGGCCACTGGAATGTCTCCTGTCCTGCAGGCAACTTGGAGTTGCCTTGTAAATAGCTCCAGGTCGTGCTGTGATTCATACTCAGGTCGTGTCTGAGTTGCCTCATAAAATCGCGCTGGAAGTCGTGTTGCCCCTGTGTGAATGGGCTCTCACTGTGCCCGTGTCTCACTGTGCCCATGCTTCAATCACTGTGCCCGTACCTGATGCAGATTTTCATGGTATACGGATTTTACTGCTACACCGGTGGCCATTCCAGTATTCAAAAGCCGCGCCTCCTTCTCGTCTGTGATAGGCGGAACACTCAATTTCCCAGCATTCAGTGTTCCGCCTATCATGGTCATCCTCATAACACAGACGAGGATGAGAGGATGTCCGTGATAGGCTGAATACTGCCTGCTGTGAAATTGAGTGTTCCGCCTATCACAGACGACGAGGACTCGGGAGGCGCGGCTTTTGAACACTGCAATGGCCGCCGTCTGTCTGCATGACACGCTAATCAGGTAGGCAGACGGCGGCTGCAGCGAGTAGATGTAATTGGGGTAACGCTGCCCAGTGCCATTCCGGATACGCCCCCTGCAGTCCTGCTACGGAAACTTTGAAGGGAAGGAAAAAAAAAATCGATTTTCTTCAAAACTGAATCGATTTGAGCTCAAAACTCGATTCAAGATTAAAATCGATTTTTTTTTTCCCCAGCCCTAATATATATTATATATATATATATATACCGGTGTGTGTGTGTGTGTGTGTGTGTGTGTGTGTATATGTGTATATATATATATATATATATATATATATATATATATATATATATATATATATATATATATGTGTGTGTATATATTATAAAAAAAAATATATAAAAAATTTTTTTTTTTTTTCCATTTGCGAATAATCCCTTCAAAAGTTGTCTCCCTTTCACCAAGCTTCTTGCTGAGGGTCTTGTAGCCCATTCCAGCCCTGTACAGGTCTACAATCTTGTCCCTGATGTCCTTTGACAGCACTTTGGTCTTGCCCATAATGGTGAGGTTTGAATGGGACAAAGATTCTTTGGACAGGTCCTTTTTTTTTTTTTTTTTTTTTTTTTTTTTTTTTTTACACATAATGAATTGTTGTTAGGAGCACCTTTTTTAAATTGAGAGGACTAATCTGTGTACCACATGAGCACATACTGTAGCCAGAATTGTTGTTGGTTAGTAGGGGATCAAATACTTATTTTATTCACTGAACCGCAACTCAGTTTATAATATTTGTGTCATGATTTTTTATTATGGGCAAACGTACAAAATCTGACTACAGTTTCCTGCATCTGGAGAATGAGCCGTTTTAGACTTAAAATCCTGTAATGCTTAAGCAATAAGTTGTTAGATTTTTTTTTTTTTTTTTTTTGTACAGCTGTCCCACAAGAAAACCATTCCATAAACTGCATTTGAATCTAAACAGCTTGTTTTCAAATCCAGCCACCGCTTGCTTCTGATTGGCTGCGTCTGCAGGCTTTTTATATATACACATGGTCCCAGCACACAGGATGTTCTCCCCCTCGGCGCACTGCGCTATAATTTCTTCCAGATGATCTCTGGTGCTTGGGACAGTGTGCGTCTCTACAGTTCTCATACAGTCACTCTCTGTCTTGTTAAACACAAGATTAAGTCACAAGGATACTACTGTAACTCATCGGGTGATGTATAAATAGGTTGGGGTATCTCATTACCAGATGGGTTACAGCGCTGGAGTAATATGCTGCTCATGTTCTAGGCTGATGCTTTACATTGAACAAGGGCTGCTTTAAAATATTTTGTTGAAAAAACACCTCCAGTCATCAAGGTAAATCAGTCTGTGAACTGCTAATGCAATAATAGAACATTATATATCTGCCCAAGTCAGTCCAGATTACGTGATGGGAACCCTTTTCCTCATTTTAAAGTTTTTCCGGTGACCTATGCAAAGGGAGAGATATCTGCGGTGCCTGTACGTCACTTTAGACAACATTTTTAACATGCCGGGACCCACGAAATCCAGAAAAATGATTCTACCAGAACTACCAGAACTCAAATTCTTACACATTTATTAGTGGAATGTTGTAGAAGTCCGATACATCGGACACCGCTTTTCTTAGCCTTTTCTACACCGAGGAGCCCTTGAAAAAAACATTTCAGTCTCGGGAGCCCCTTGCTAAAAATGACTGGATCTACAACTCATGATACATTTGTGTGATGGTCAGTGGGAAGAATGCTCCTTACTCTTGAGGTCATTGGGAAGAATTGCCCCCTTACAGATGGCTAAAAGAATCAATGGTTTCTGTGGGAACTTGTATGAGAGGCAGAAATTGCTCATTGCTCAAGGAACCCTGAGCATCTTCAGAAGGAATCCTAGTTGAGAAATCCTGATCTGACATTTTGGGGCCTGCTCAGGGTATCTTCCTGAAGGCAACACAGTGACCCGTCACTAGGATATCCTCTGGTACAGCTAACATTTCTGAGCCTCACAGGGTCCCTTCCCTTCCCAATATACTGACACATCAGATTTTTTTTAATTTGCATATTAGAGTGCCTCGGTTTTTAGGTCTTCCTATTTGCTTAAAGGGGTTGTAAAGGTTTGTTTTTTATATTTTCTAAATAGGTTCCTTTTAAGCTCGTGCATTGTTGGTTCACTTACCTTTTCCTTAGATTTCCCTTCTAAATATTTGTTTTCTTTGTCTGCATTTCTCACTTCCTGTTCCTCCTCAGTAAGCTGTTCAGTAAGCTGTTCTGGCTGACTCCACACCACTCGGATGATGGTGTGAAGTTTAGTGAGGAGAAACAGGAAGTGAGAAATATAGACAAAGAAGGTAAATCAAAGGAAAAGGTAAGTGAACCAACAATGCACTAGCTTAATGGAACCTATTTAGAAAATAAAAAACAAACCTTTACAACCCCTTTAAGTTGCCCTCTGAAGGTAAGTGCAGGACTTTTGGGATGCTTGCATTGCAGACATTACTTTAGGAGCTTCCTGAGCTTCCATGCATGTACCTGATATTAGAAATCAAGGCTGCCCATCTCTCTGAGCGACCAGTAAGGGGAGGCCGAAGGCTGACCAGTCAAGATTGGCAATACCTTTTGAATTTTATAGTATGAGTGTTGGATCAAGATAGTACTTTAAAAACAGAAATAAAAATGGCAACCAAAATCAGCCAACCCCAAAATCTGTTTTACCAAATTTGTAAAAACAATTGATGCAGTAATGTGGAGCTAAATCAATAAATCACAAAAAATAAATAAAAAAATCCACAAATGCAATGTGCATAAAAATGTGAATAAAAGGCGGAGTAGCAGGGATCTCAGATTGAGCTCTGTGAGAGTTGGTGGTGACAGTGGATGCGGCTCCTTTGTAGAGGTAGGGGTATGATACTTGGATCCGTGTCCACCATCAATTGGCATACTGCAGAGAACACTAGTCATACCTAGAATTACACGCGGAACAATTTCTTTCCAGAAAAAAGAGAAGACAACTTGTACAGAACTGCTGCAAGAAAAATTGCACAGTGGGAACAAGGAATTGGACATGGTGTGGCAATTGCCTATCAAGAGTCAATAGAGAGAATCAATTACTATCTGAAAAAAAAAACTGCGTTCTCCACGGGGAAAAAAATGTTCCATTACTTCTGATTTCTTAAAATTATTCTGTAGTGTATCTTCAGTTCGGAGCAAGGGGATGACTAGCGGCATGAGGACACTTTGACCATTTTAATATTCTGGTCCCTATTTGGTAAGAGGCTAATTTTATTACTTAGCAAGGAGTGATATTACGGTGGTGACCATTACTGGAAGCACTTTTTATGGATTGAACACTATATCGAGTCTTGGGGGATCCTTACTCTAGGACAGTGTTTCTCAACTCCAGTCCTGTTTTCAGGATTTCCCTCAGATGAAACAGCTGTGGTAATTACTAAGGCAGTGAAACTGATCAAATCACCTGTGCAAAATAATGGAAAGCCTGAAAACATGACCTGTTGGGGCGCCTTGAGGACTGGAGTTGAGAAACACTGCTCTAGGATAGAGCGGTCACTGTTCACATCTGTATTTGGATATGGGCTTACCGTATATACTCTGAGTATAAGCCGAGTTTTTCAGCACTTTTTTTTTTTTTTCTGCTGAAAATGCCCCCCTCGGCTTATACTCGAGTCTGTGTCCATCTTCAACTTTGTGTGCCTGATCCCGGCCAGCCGTAGGTCCCATGGACTCAAACCTTGGCACACATGTAGCCCCCACTCTTCCTCTACAAGTGTGCAAAGTTTGTTGTCCAGGGGACCTACGGCCGGGGAGTACCGATTTTTCAAACCTGGGCACCCCTTCCGTAGACTCCCATGTTAAACGTCAGTCTAGTCACAGCGCCGGAGATCAGGTAGGGAGGCATAGGCACAGTGAGGCATGGGCACAGTGAGGCATGCTCATGGACACAGTGAGGCATGGGCAGGGCCGTTTGAAGGAATTTGGGGACCCCAAGCAAAATGGACATGGAGGCCCCCCAACCCCCCCCCCCCCCCGCACTCACGCAAAGCCTACAGGAACCACAGCATAGCGATACAGTTTAAGCTCACCCACACTTTATATAAATAAAAAAGGTTTACAGTGCAAATACTGCGGTTGCATGTAATCCAACATACTTAAAACACATACACACTCACATTAACCTTAAGATGCTGTTTAGGACTGTTTATGGACAGTGGGATGGATGCTGTTTAGGACTGTTTATGGACAGTGGGATGGACAGGGGGACCGTGGGATGGACAGGGGGACCGTGGGATGGACAGGGGGACTCCGCACTGTAATATCCACATCAGCTCCCCCCCTGTAATATCCACATCTCTCCCCTGTAATGTCCAGATCTCTCCCCTGTAATGTCCACATCTCTCCCCTGTAATGTCCACATCTCTCCCCTGTAATGTCCACATCTCTCCCCTGTAATGTCCACATCTCTCCCCTGTAATGTCCACATCTCTCCCCTGTAATGTCCACATCTCTCCCCTGTAATGTCCACATCTCTCCCCTGTAATGTCCACATCTCCCCCCTGTAATGTCCACATCTCCCCACATCTCACCTCGGCCGGTGCCGCCGGGTGTACCAAGATGGCCACCACTCCGGAGCCTTTCCTATGGCCGCAATCCGCGGATCGGCTCAGGGCGGAAATCTAGGACAGTGACAGGCAGCAGGCAGGCACCCTAGGCTGGGGCCCCAGGCCAGCTCGGGGCCCCAAGCAATTGCTTGTTTTGCCTGTCCTGACGGGCCTGGGCATGGGCACAGTAAGGCACAGGGAGGCATGCAGATGGACACCCTAGGCTTATACTCAAGTCAATACGGTTTCCCAGTTTTTTTTTTTTGTGGTAAAATTAGGTGCCTCGGCTTATATTCGGGTCGGCTTATACTCGAGTATATACCTCCTATCATGTTGGAGTTTTCACACTGATTTATGACCTTTGTTCAGATTGTCTTTGTACTTTATAAATTGGAACTTTTTTTTTTTTTTTTTATTTATTTTTTTTAATGCACATTGTGGATTTATTATTATTGTGATTTTTTTTTTTTTTTTTTTTTTTTTTGGATTAAGTACCACATTACTGCTCTGATTTTTATGTGACTTGACCGATCTAGAGTGGGGGAGGGGTGGGGGGGGAGAGAATGTGACTTGACAGCCTAGGAGATCCCAAATGCACAAGGTGTTCTGAGATGGAAATCTCAAAAGAAGAAAGCACATCCACCACACATAGGGGGAGCCACTGAAGAGAATGAGTGCCACGGAGTCGTTGCATGGGAATCCTAGTATGAGTTCAGGGAATCTGTTCTTGTTCCTTTAGCTACTCTGTTCTTACAGTTCCTCCTTTCATTCAGAATAAATAACATTAACATCCATGTTGTGGTATCTTAAGGAGGATTCCCTTTTGGGCTTATGCAAGAAAATGTAACAAGTAAGACTGCTCATTTTAAAGCTGAACTCCAGGCAGTTATAAAATGTACACCATGCCAAGATTTATGGCACTGAAGTACCAGGCTTTATTGGCATAAATGCACACTAGCAAGACACATTTGTGCTTATGCGTTGCGGGAAAGCACCCATACAGGTATGAATTGAAGCCTAAAGGAGAATCTCCGTTTATAAGAGGGAGAAATGGCATAATGAACCAATTGGATGTGACCAAAAATTTAGCTCATCAGTGTTAGTGAGAGTACGCACATCGCTCCAGGTCGGTCTCCTTTTGCCACTTCCACCCTAATGGTCCTGTCCGCTGCAGTCTTCATGTAAAAGAAAAATTTTGGTTGGCCGCAAATCCAAAGGAATCACCTTTATTAGAAGACATCTTTGCAACAAGGGGATACAGCATATACATCTAACGCGTTTCGTGCTAATTCATTGCTTACTAAGTTTACATAATCGTAGCTTACTAAGCTATGTTTAGGTGCTGAATTAGTGTAAAATGAGTTGGCTGTATATGCTGTATCCCCTGAAGATTTCAAGTGTTACTATTTTTTTCGCAGTCCAGTTACAGGCTGGGGGAGGGACAAGACCCTTAAGTGTTACTGACCTGCAGCAGAGAATAATCAGGTCTCTGGCCCTGCCAAACAGAGCTGTGCTGTGTGACGGAGCTGTGTAAATGCCAGAATTGCATGGACTGAAATGCAAATCCTTTGAAAGGTAAAATTGCTCCCTAAAATATTTAGCAGTTTGCCTGAGGTCCAATCTTAATGAGGATTTTAGATGAATGCTTTCTTGCTTGTACCTAATTAGGACTTTTTTTTTTTTTTCTCCTGGATAGTGCCACAGATATGTTATATGTGCCTAATACATGAATAAAAAATGAAACCTATTGAAACTGAATACAATAAAATGGAGGTAACGGGAGTCTCCAGGATTGCAGTGTTTGCACATAACCTTTTGCTCTAATGCCTCTTCTAGTAAGAGAGTTTCCTTCCTGGACTTTGTTAAATGTCTTTTTAAAGTTTCTCTACCATTCCCCTCTCTTCCCACCAAGATCTGCTACAGCTCTTTCCATCACAGCATTTTTCTAGTCTCAGGTTGGACTGAGCTGTGTTTTGCAATAGAAGTTTGTTAAAGAGGTGCTTTTTGTCATATTAAAAAAAAAATCAAGTGTTATTAAAGGACCCTGCATTCTCTATATCTGGTCTCCCACAGTACACAGAACATGGAAATGCAATTATTTTAGTAAATATAAACTGATAAATACCTTCTCATCAGCAGTATATAGCAGTCTTGTGACTTCTATCAGTGTCTGGTAAAGCTTGTAGTCGGAGTCTTCATTCTCCTCTGAGTGTCCTATGAGGATACAGGTCTCCTGACCCTCTGCCTGGACAGTGCTGATTGGCCCTGTACTGATAACATGCCGGTTTCTTAAGCTGCCAGCGATGGCATATGAAGTGTACGCACCCGGCTGTTACTGCTTGCGGCTTCTCAACTGGCTGCTCACTGCATATGTGCGAGCCACGCTGTGCTATGATTGGTCCTGCAGCTTTAGGGACCTGTGACATGTCCCAGAAGGCTAAGGGGGTGGACTTCTGCTTAGTTGCACTGCCTGGAAGTGCGGGGAGTGGGTACCTGCTGGTAAGATGTGGAAGAGGAGGAGGAAGAGCTGAAGTTCAGCTTTATAGACTGTCTGCTTTGAAGGAAACTGTTCCTGCGATAAATGTGGCTACTGACCTCTCTTGAAAATACCAATTTCCTGGTTATGTTGAGTCGGTGGTTTCAGTATTTTCCAAGTCACTAACCTGGGACTAGTTGGCAGATCAGGCGTTCAGAAGTTATGACATCACTTTCATGCATTCTTATTATGGTTTGGATAAGTGGAAGTCAATGGCAGAATCTGTGTCTCTCTCTGTCATCTCGATTGAGCATCACCCCCCCCCCCCCACTTCACTTTTAGTAAAATTGTTCTTTAAAATGGGAACTCCGATTGGCTGTGACAAAATTAACCAGATTTTGGAGCTGACCCTGACTTCCGATGAATCGCAGCCAGCAACCCCTGCGAGATTTTGAGTGGCACCGTTAGGTCTTGCAGCCTCCTGGAATATGTGATGTTATCCCAGGAGGCTGTGGGTGGTAAGGGAGCAACTTTCATTTTGGGGTGAATGCTGGCTTTAATAAAACCCCCCCCCCCCCCCCCCACATTCCTTACTATAGCTTACCTACTGACATATTTATCTTCATCCCTGCATTCCTCACTGTGTCCAGGCTTCATGAATGCCGCAAATGGTGTACAGGTATGCTTGTTACACAACTGTGCAGCTTTGAGAAATGTTGTGTTTGTTTTTTTCCTGACTGCATAGTTTATTTTATTCAAAAGTTGAAGGATTGGCAGTATATTTAGCAACTCAACTACGATGCTTTCCTTAAAGTGGCTTTAAAGTGGAAGTAAAGCCCCCTATCGTTTTCAGCCAAGGAAGCTGCCATCTTGGCCTCTGTTTAATCTTCAACTGCCATGATGCTGCACATGTGATTGGTTATGACACCAGCCATTGGATGGTTTGACTGTTTATTTGAAAGTGCACAACCAATGTGACTGTTACATTCCTGGCACGTGTAGGGGATTGTAACTGGTTTTTGAAACTTAAATAGATGGGTTAAAATCTTTTTTTTTTTTTGGTAGAGTAAGGGAGGGTTATACCCCCCCCCTGTTAGTTTTTCTTTTTTGTCCATTTGTGTCTCATTGGGGAGATTGTCCTTTAGTTCTTGTCCCATAGCCAAATGGGAAGTGAGCGCACATTAAGGAAATTCCTTGGGGACCCCCAGGTCACCAGCACTAGTGTACCCATTGGAAGATTTCTCCGCCAGTGGTGGCTGGTCCACAAAGGGCGCCGCCCCGCCCACACAATTCGCCCCCCTAGCCTGCACAATCAAACATCATATGTCTGCCCATGCACTCTGCGGGGCGCCAGACCTACAGGTCTCTACCAGATCCATCACCCCCTCACAAACACGTGACCGCCGGGGCCCCAATTGGCCTGTTTCATTATGTCCTCGGGGCACAGAGCACTGCACCCCAAACCCTGCCATACCAGCGAATGAACACTCTGCTTCCTGCCCCGGCCAATGAGAACAGGAGGCCGAGACCCAGAACGCAGAAAGAAGACCAGGTCAACACAGCGCCGGGCACCAGGGGAGCTGTGACTGCTGAAGGGCTCCACCCATAGGGTGAATGCGGACATGGAGGGGAGCCCCCCAAAATCCTCCAGCACCTGCAGCCACTGTTCTCAGCTATTACTTTTCTGGGGACAACCCAAAATTTGTGATTTTCTTTCATTTTCACTTTCGATGATAATGGTAAACAGGACAAATGGAGATGTGAATCTCCTTATCAATGGCACAGACAGCAATAAAAACTGGCAGGTGTTCTAATCCCTCTGCACACTATTTAAAACCCAAAAATATTTTTTTGCCTTTAGTTATACTTCAATGCATTCTCTGCATGAAGGTAAAAAACATTTAGGTAAAATAATCGCCCCATCCCCCCCCACACATTCGATCCAGCGCTGTGCCAGTCTGTAGCATTTCTCTCTTCACTTCCCGGTCTCGCAGGCTTTGCTGTCAGCCAAATCCCGTGACCCAGGGGCCGAGCTGTGTTGTCAGTGTTTACGGGCACAGGCAGCATGGCACGGGGATCAAGCTTTCAGTTGTGCCACGATGGGAAGCGATTTTCCTATGGTGGCACACCAAGAGGAGGAGGAGCCAGGTGGGGACCCAAGAAAAAGAGGTTCAGAGGCGCTCTGCAATACCTTTTGCACAGAGATATATCTAAATCTGTTGTAAACTTTGAGGTTTCGGAATTTTCTGTGGCACCTCCTGAATATCTAATGCCTGGTTTTATGTTTGGTTACCATCAGGTTGCCCTCCGGAACCGCAGCCTTTTTCCCTGATGATGACCAAGGAAGTGAAGAAATGTAATAAAAACAAGTTTTGTTCTATCACTTTTCCTGCAAATTCCTGTTTTCACACGTGTCAGTTTCGGATGAAAAACGGACAAACGTGTATCCATATGGGATAGCGGGTGTCAGCGGATGAACATCCACTGACACCCGATCTCATCAGGCTCCGCTATGCTCCGTTTCTGCAGACTGAGGAAAATCCTATTTTTCCATCCGTCTGCAGAGCGGATCGGATAAACACGGACAGACGGTCCGTGTTCATCCCATTCTCCCCCCCCCATAGAGGAGAGCAGAGATCTGACAGGGCGGCCTGTCATCTGCTGGCTCAGCGGGGATCAACAGAGCGATCCCAGCTGAGCAAGCGGTCGTTCACGGGGCGGATCCTCACCGGATCTACCCGTGTGAAAAGGGCCCTTAGGGTTGTATATAGAATTAAATCCCATCTTGTAATAACTGCGCCTTGTATGTGTTTTTGGGTACTGTGGCTTCTTTAGTTGGCACAACTGGCGTTGTCTGTGTACTGACAGGCTTCCAGTGGTAGTGTACTCCCTCCATACTGGTGTTTTCATTGCCCCTATATTAAAAGGTGTCAGATCAACTGTAGATTAGATGGTAAGGATACACATAATGCTGCAGTGGATTCAGGGGTTGCACTTGAGGTCCCGGTAGCCCGCCTAGCCGCCACTGTGCTACGCTATTAATTTCACAGCTGTAGGCAGCGTCCTTCACCAAGACGGATGGATCGATATGCATGTCTCGTCCTTTGGGATTCCATGATTGCCATGTGCAAATTCATTACCTTTCCTGCTGGGTCATTTCATTTCTCCCCGGAGTTCCTGTAATCCTTTTTAATACCAGTGAATTTGCGGAAAGATAATTCTTTCAAATCCTGCACTTTTCATATATTATGAATGGTACGAATATCTTTTTATTTTTTTCTATCGTTGTGTGTTTTTTTTTTTTTTTTTTTTCTTCTTTTAATTTAAAGGGGTTGTAAAGGTTCGTTTTTTTTTATTTTCTAAATGGGTTCCTTTTTTAAAGTGGTTGTAAACCCTTTAAAAAAAAAAAAATTTTTTTATAAACTACCTGTAAGAGAAAGTCATAATGAGCTAATATGACTAGCATAATAGCTCATTATGCATCACTTACCTTAGATCGGGCCCCCTGAAGCCATCCTCGTCTCCCTCTTCAGCCACAGCCATCTCTGCGGCGATAGCCGGAAGGTTACTTCCGGGTATCGCCGCTCCAGCCAATCACAGTGCCGCTCCGGCGCTGTGATTGGCCGGAGCGGCGGAGACGTCACTCTGCGCATGTGCGCGGGAGCCGTCACATTCGGCTACGCCCAGCGATTGCTGGGAAGTAGCCAAATTTGTGAATGGGATTAACCCCATGAATGCGCCGTTGTCTACGACGCGCATGCGCCGTAGACAGCGGCACCTGTCATTTAACTAAATATCTCCTAAACCGTGTAGGTTTAGGAGATATTTCTTGCACCTACAGGTAAGCCTTAATCTAGGCTTACCTGTAGGTGCAAGTTGAAAAAGTGGGTTTACAACCACTTTAAGCTAGTGCATTGTTGGTTCACTTACCTTTTTCCTTCGTTTTCCCTTCTAAATGTTTTTTTTCTTTGTCTAAATTTCTCACTTCCTGTTCCTCCTCAGTAAGCTTGCCCCCATCATCCGAGCCGTTCTGGCTGGGGGTTAGTAGGCATGCAATGCACTAGCTTAAAGGAACCTATTTGGAAAATAAAAAACGAACCTTTACAACCCCTTTAAATAGTCACCATAATTTAACCACTTCAATACTGGGCACTTCTACCCCCTTCCTGCCCAGGCCAATTTTCAGCTTTCAGCGCTGTCACACTTTTAATGACCATTGCGCGACACTGTACCCATATAACATTTTCATAGTAGTTTTTTTTTTTTTTTTTTTGACACAGAGCTTTCTCTTGGTTGTATTTAATTCACTGCTGGGTTTTGTTTTTTTCTAAACAAAAAGACTAAAAATGTTGAAAAAAAATATTTTTTTCTTTGTTTCTGTTATACAATTTTGAAAATAAGTAATTTTTTTTTCTTCTTCACTGATGAGGCTGCACTGATAATTCCTGAAACTGGAAAGCCGGTTATTGGCTTTCCCTTCCTCAGACACTGACAGCGCTGAAGAAATGAAATGCCGATGTGATCACCTGTGATTGGACACATGAAGAAAAGAATGGCTGCACATCCAGAGGTTCCAAAAAGCCTTTATTCAAAATCACAGTGACACCAAGGACACCAAAAAAAGCAGTCGCGTAGACGCGTTTCACACAGACAACTTGTGCCTAATCATGGTAATGGTGTCATCACAGTGATTTTTGAATAAAGGCTTTTTGGAACCTCTGGATTAGTTATCCTACGGAGGCGGGCCGGGGCTAGCACTCCTATCGGGTCCCAATTTAGGTATTACACACACACACACACACACACACGCCTAGAGCAACAGATAATTATTTTTGTGATTGGACACAGCTGATCACATGGTAAAGAGCCTATGTCATTGGCTCTTTACCTTGATCAGCGTTGCGCTGTGTCTGAGGGCACCCTCGGGGGGCACGCACGAGCGGCGTGATGTGAAGGGCGTTATGACGTCCAATCAGGATGGTTTAGCCACTGCCCGGCTGTCCTTCTGCTATAGCTGGGTAGGAAAGTGTTAAGATCCTTAAAGGATATCTAAAGGTTAGTTTTTAAAAAACAAAAAACAAATATGTCATACTTGCCTCCTCTGTGCAGTTGGTTTTGCACCGAGTGGCCCCGATCCTCCTCTTCTGGGGTCCCTCAGCAGCGCTCCTGGCTCCTCCTCTTCTCAAGTGCCTTGCTGGAAAGTCGCTCTCCCTTGGGGCACCCATGCGGGCGCACTCCCGTGTCCTGCTGCTGCGTCTATTGACACAGACGGCAGGAATCGACCCCCACACCCAGCTTTCGCGTCATTTAATTGACAGCAGCAGGAGCCAATGGCTGCGCTGCTATCAATCTATGCAATCGGGACCCGAGACACCGGCTGGAGATGGTGTGGCTCATCCCTGTCGCTGGAAAGACCGGGTTCAGGTAAGTAAAAGGGAGGGATGCTGCATCACAGGTTTTTCACCTTAATGTATAGAATGCAATAAGGTGAAAAGGGTTTATAACTCCTTTTAAAAACTAAATTTTAAGTTTTTTTGGTTAGAGTTGCGAGGGATTAAACCACTGTCAGATTTTTGTGGCTGTCTATGGTGAGTGTTGTCACCATTGGACAGAAAGTGTTACTAAATAAAGGAAAAATGTCAGGAGAAGAGAAAACTACTACAGTCACCACATCTGATGAGTCACTCTGTATTAGATTTGTGTTCTTGGGTAAGATACAATAAATGCCCAGCGTGGCGTTTGGGGGCGAGTGCCGCGTGCACCTATCATCATGGGCGCCATCGGGGTTGGCAGTTTTGTCCGACAGACATCTCCAAATTATCACCCTCCATTATCATTTTCAAGGCTTCATAATCAGTCTCTCAAGACCATCATAGGACATAGTAATTGTCACTATCTGGAGTTTGTCCTGCTGGGTATCCTGCGCCTCTGTTTGTTGCCTTGTGTTGGTTGTTCTGCGGTTCTCGCAACCACAGCTCCCGGACAAGACGCCCCTTCACAGGGGATCTCCAGCCATGTGTTTTGCACCCTCTGCAGACAGTATTGTTATTTACACATGATTGCCCCTGAAGAATGGATGTAATTCCATGAAACGCGTCGGGCTCTTGCATCATGTTTTAACTGATCATGTGCTTTTACTGTTTCATACAAATTTATGTACTGTTTGCAATCAATTATTTGTGTTTTTTTTATGTGTATTAATTTTGGTATTTAGTCCTTAAATTAATGGGAAGTCAAGAGGTAATATACCCATAATTTCTTCCCCATGGATATGTGTCATTTATGCTCTCTATGTATGTATATAGAAGGTATGTTGTGTTAATAATCATGAATTTGTATTATTGCCCAAAATTGACACATAATAAATACCAATTCCTATTAACTATTTGGACTGCGTACCTCATTTAAAGTCCCACCCCGCACTCTGTTTCTCCATATCAACAGGGATGGAGGCAGGACTAGGTTCCTGCCTCATTCAAAGTCCCAACAAAAGCACTTTTTTACTAAGATACAATAAAGTTGAGTGAAATGTGCTCTATATTTCCATGAAATGATGCAGGAGAACTTTGTTGCCGTTGTTCTCCTCTTTGCATCGTGATGTCTGCATTGGATCTTCTCTTGGCTTGGAAGCCTGCTGATGACCAAACATTTTGTCATTCAAGTTTCCCGGTTCAAGTTTTGACGTGTTTTAGCTCTACTTGGGTTTTTTATGATAAAGTGCCTCGGCGCTGTACAGGATTGTTATGAAATGTTGTAGGATAATATCTTTTTTTACGTGAGAGCTTCTGGGAAGCCGTTGGTAGAGACGATAGAAGAGGGGAATGTACTGGTTTGTTTATACTGCTTGGAAGCCGGACTCCTGTTTTTGTAATCGTCGCACTTTCTCCACATTCCCTATGAAGCCGCAGTATTTCTGCTGTGCGTAGACTTATGGGAGGACATGAGAGCCATTCAGTATAGTGACCGCTCAGAGAGCAGGCCTTGTCTGACTGATATAAGCCAAGAATTTAATAAGGAGTTGTAAAGTCTTAAGGTTTTTCACCTTTAATGCATTAAGGTGAAAAACCTTCTGTGCTGCAGCTGACCCCCCTTTTTCTTACCTGAACCCGTTTGTTCCAGCAGCTCCAGACGCTGTCTTGGGTCCTCATTGGATAGATAGCAGTAAGAGCCTCCCGCTGCTGTCAATCAAATTCAGTGATGGGGGGCTCGCTGAGTCCTGCTGTCTGTGTCAATGGACGCAGCAGCGGGACTCGTGAGCGCGCTCGCACGGGTGCCCCGAAGGAATGCGCGTCTCTGTGGGGGCACCTGATGAAGAGGAGGAGTGCCGACAGGACACCCCAGAAAAGGAGAATCGGGGCTGCTCTATGCAAAACCCTTGCCCCCATGGAAAGCGGCTCTCCGTGGGGGCACTTGCCAAAAAAGAGGAGCCAGGAGCGCTGCCGGGGGACCCCAGAAAAGGAGGATCGGGGCTGCTCTGTGCAAAACCCTTAGGCCCCATGCACACGAGACGCTGTTATTTGCTGTTGAACGCGCGTTCAGAGGCAGTTGGACGCTTTTTTCAACTGCTCCTGAACCCATTCAATGTTATCCTATGTGTCCATGCACACAGTCTCGTTTTTTGGCGTTTACAAGCAGTTGCGTTTAACCTCGTTTTTCCAGAAGCAAAAAAATGGGTTCAGACGCAAAAGTTTTCACGTTTCAGACGCTAAACGCGGTACCGGCGTTTTGCCGCGTTTGCGTTTATAAGCGTTTTTAAAGGTGACCTATTTTTTAACATTAGAAATCTCAAAAATGATGGCAAATGATGAAAAACTATTAAAAAATATAAAAGAAAACTGTAATTGCTTGCATCGCATTGTGGACAATCCACAACTTGTGGCAGGTAAAGTGGCAAGTGGGCAATCAACAACTTGTGTCAGGTGATGTGGCCAGGTGACGTGGCAAGTGGACAATCCACAGCTTGTGGCAGGTGACGTGGCCAGGTGACGTGGCAAGTGGACAATTCACAACTTGTGGCAGGTGATGTGGCACGTGATGTGGCCAGGTGACGTGGAAAGTGGACAATCCACAACTTGTGGCAGGTGACGTGGCAGGTAATGTGGGCAGGTAACATGGCTAGGTGACGTGGCCAGGTGACGTGGCAAGTGGACAATCCACAACTTGTGGCAGGTGACGTGGCCAGGTGACGTGGCAGGTGACGTGGCAAGTGGACAATTCACAACTTGTGGCAGGTGAAGTGGCCAGGTGACGTGGCAAGTGGACAATCCACAACTTGTGGCAGGTGATGTGGCCAGGTGACGTGGCAAGTGGACAATCCACAACTTGTGGCCAGGTGACGTGGCAGGTGACGTGGCAAGTGGACAATTCACAACTTGTGGCAGGTGAAGTGGCCAGGTGACGTGGCACGTGATGTGGCCAGGTGACATGGCAAGTGGACAATCCACAACTTGTGGCAGGTGACGTGGCCAGGTGACGTGGCAAGTGGACAATCCACAACTTGTGGCAGGTGACGTGGCCAGGTGACGTGGCAGGTAACATGGCCAGGTGACGTGGCAGGTAACATGGCCAGGTGACGTGGCCAGGTAACGTGGCAAGTGGACAATCCACAACTTGTGGCACGTGATGTGGCAAGGTGACGTGGCAAGTGGACAATCCACAACTTGTGGCAGGTGACGTGGCCAGGTGATGTGGCCAGGTGACGTGGCAGGTGACGTGGCAAGTGGACAATCCACAACTTGTGGCAGATGATGTGGCAAGTGATACGCTAAATACAAGTACACTGCTGCTCTCTCAGCTGCTGCTACTCACTCTGGTCTCACAAACTGGCTGAAATGGTTAAAATTTACTGTTTTTTGAGATTAGGGAGGGTCTATGATGAAACGCTTATAAACGCAAACGCGGTTAAACGCCGCTAAACGCAGCCGCAAACGCGGCAAAATGCGCGTTTATAAACGCCGGTTTCAGCGTTTAAAAACGTGTGTTCAGCAGAGTTTGCACCTGCGTCTCGTGTGCATGGGGCCTTACCCCCATGGAAAGCAGCTCTCCGTGGGGGCACTTGCCAAAAAAGAGGAGCCAGGAGCGCTGCCGGGGGACCCCAGAAAAGGAGAATCGGGGCTGCTCTGTGCAAAACTCTTGCCCCCATGGAAAGCGGCTCTCTGTGGGGGCACTTGCCGAAAAAGAGGAGCCAGGAGCGCCGCCAGGGGACCCCAGAAAAGGAGGATCAGGGCCGATCTGTGCAAAACCCTTGCACAGAGCAGGCAAGTATGACATGTTTGTTATTTAAAAAAAAAAAAAAAAAAACTTTTACAATCGCTTTAAAGACGGGTCAGCACTGGCTGTCCGCCCAGCGATCGTTGATCGCTGTTGGACGCACACCTTACCACAGGTAATCACTGGCTTGATGGATTTCCAACTTTCTGTGCAGGTGTAGGAGTCCCTAAGGTTTGCTGCATGTGGAGACACTGTACACCAGATTTTCAGTTTTATCTGTCCTTGAGTAAGACCACACACATTTTATTAATTGAATCCACCTGAGAGTTTTAATTTTTAAAATGACTGCTGCCCAATTCCCCTCCTTTAAAGATTTCAGTATGTATTATTCTAGAGAGACAAAGACTGGAGCACCAGGCTGTGATCTGAAGCTTGGAAGAAAATATAAATGGGTTTAGTGGGTTAGAGGTTTAATTTCATTAGCATTTTAAAGCTGATCTGTAAGGTAGTAGAGCTTGTATGTTCTATGTGTTCTGTGATGTCTTTTACACAAGTAAAAAGATTATTCATTGCTGTTAGCAGGTCATGCATGCACACATTTATAGTACCTGCACTATGAGCTAAAAGCACAATGCTCTACAACAGGGGTGTCAAACTCCATCTCAGTGAGGGTGCATCAACATGGTTGCCCTCATAGGGCTGGTTGCGTCTGTATAAATGTATCTACTCTTCATCATATTAAATAATTGCCTCTGCATTTGATTATTACTGGTTTTAGTAATGACTTAAGCTGATAAGGGCAGATGCAGATGGCACGGAGCCCACTCACACGCCTGTAGCAGATGATGCAAGTCTGGAAAGGAAGGTCACACACCGCTGGTATCCATAAACTCTATTGGAGACGGCTCAAACAGAACATGGTTCTGTACAATGGTGTTCTATCTGAGAAGTCACCAATAGTTTCTTGTAGACGATACTAGTGATGTGCGACCCTCCTTTTCAACTGGCATAGAATTGTAGTATTCTCCTAATTAGCAGATGTCCAGAGCACCCTGCCTCCCCCACCATGAGAAGTCAAGAGTCCTCCATCCTCCCTTACATCACAGTGAACCCCCCCCCCCCCCCTTTAACTTGTGATGCTGCCAAGAAGAAGCTGGGGGCGGAGCTGGGAAGCTGAAGGCAGTGTCTGGAGGAGGATCAGAGGAGGGCTTGTGTCAGCTGAATGCTGGGGCCAGAGGTGGCAGAGATGAGGGGGTGCCGCAGCTGCACTGAGGCACAACATCTGTAGGAGGAGTTCTGTCCTCCTCTGTTTCAGAATGCTGAGACAAGGTGAGGGCAGAGAGGAAGGGGGTGCCGCAGCTGCAGGAGATGTGCGTGGTCCAGGTAAAATGGCCTGGCAGGCCAGATTCGTCTCTGTGGCTTTGTGTTTCACGCGTGTGTGTCCTCTAGAAGATATCAGTTACCACCAAGCATAAGTGTTCATGGAAAGTGCAGACACTACAGAAGTGATTCAGCAGGAAAATCTATTCTGGTTGCCAGTGCATCCCCAAAGATCAGTCAGCCCAAGGGGTTGATTGAGCTACACTTGGTGGTTCCTCCTGCCAACGACCCGTATGTCACCGCTGTTCTTGTAGCGATGTAAAGGTCAGCGGAAGGAACCAGTGAGCGCAGCCGTGGGAGATCAGTTCTTGTAACGGCCCCCACGGCCGCACCGATCATCCCCCTGACTGTCCCCTGTGTCCTCCTCCGTGCTCCTAAGGTCCCCCTCCATGTCCTCCTCTGGTGTCCCGGATCGGTCAGGATGGAGAGCGGAGGAAGGAGCCGGTAAATATGTAATTTACTGGCTCCTTCCTTTTCAGTGATCACTTACTCTGTTCATTCATAACTGAGAATCGTAAACTGTGTTTACAATGCTCCAGTTTATGAATAGGGAGGAACCTCTGTCTCCTGTCCATTCATCTTTGGTGCAGCTGAGTCTACAGAGAAACGGACTGGGGAATCTGTGTCCTCGGTCCCTTACCTTGTCTCAAAGGGAAGATGTCAGGGGTCTATTTAGACCCCCTATATCTCACCAACGCCCCCCCCCCAACAGGGTTGATTTTAAAGGAGAATTTTTTTTTTTGTTGTTTTTTTTATAAATATTCAAAAACAGAGAAGGCATTGTAAAAATAACAAATATATAAATTGTAAAAATAAACTACTGACACAGTCCACACCTCATCAGTGCCCGTCAGTGCCACTGTCACATGACATTAAAAGGAACAGTATTGGTACTTGTACTCGGTCTTAAAGTGGTATCGGTGCAACCCTAGCTGAAACGCATTAGCCTGATACACTTGTGTTTTTCATGTGACCTCTCTATCTCCTCATCTGTGTATGACCTGTACATTGACCTCTCTACCTCCTCCTCCATCTGTGTATGACCTGTACATTGACCTCTCTACCTCCTCCTCCATCTGTGTATGACCTATACATTGACCTCTCTACCTCCTCCATCTGTGTATGACCTGTACATTGACCTCTCTACCTCCTCATCTGTGTATGACCTGTACATTGACCTCTCCACCCTCCTCCTCCATCTGTGTATGACCTGTACATTGACCTCTCCACCCTCCTCCTCCATCTGTGTATGACCTGTACATTGACCTCTCTACCTCCTCCTCCATCTGTGTATGACCTGTACATTGACCTCTCTACCTCCTCCTCCATCTGTGTATGACCTATACATTGACCTCTCTACCTCCTCCATCTGTGTATGACCTGTACATTGACCTCTCTACCTCCTCATCTGTGTATGACCTGTACATTGACCTCTCCACCCTCCTCCTCCATCTGTGTATGACCTGTACATTGACCTCTCCACCCTCCTCCTCCATCTGTGTATGACCTGTACATTGACCTCTCCACCCTTCTCCTCCATCTGTGTATGACCTGTACATTGACCTCTCCACCATCTGTGTATGACCTGTACATTGACCTCTCTACCCCCTCATCTGTGTATGACCTGTACATTGACCTCTCTACCTCCTCCTCCATCTGTGTATGACCTGTACATTGACCTCTCCACCATCTGTGTATGACCTGTACATTGACCTCTCTACCTCCTCCTCCATCTGTGTATGACCTGTACGTTGACCTCTCTACCCCCTCATCTGTGTATGACCTGTACATTGACCTCTCTACCCCCTCATCTGTGTATGACCTGTACATTGACCTCTCTACCCCCTCATCTGTGTATGACCTGTACATTGACCTCTCTACCCCCTCATCTGTGTATGACCTGTACATTGACCTCTCTACCTCCTCCTCCATCTGTGTATGACCTGTACATTGACCTCTCCACCATCTGTGTATGACCTGTACATTGACCTCTCCACTTCCTCATCTGTGTATGACCTGTACATTGACCTCTCTACCTCCTCCTCCATCTGTGTATGACCTGTACATTGACCTCTCCACCTCCTCCTCCATCTGTGTATGACCTGTACATTGACCTCTCCACCTCCTCATCTGTGTATGACCTGTACATCGACCTCTCCACCCTCCTCCTCCATCTGTGTATGACCTGTACATTGACCTCTCTACCCCCTCATCTGTGTATGACCTGTACATTGACCTCTCCACCTCCTCATCTGTGTATGACCTGTACATTGACCTCTCCACCTCCTCATCTGTGTATGACCTGTACATTGACCTCTCCACCCTCCTCCTCCATCTGTGTATGACCTGTACATTGACCTCTCCACCCTCCTCCTCCATCTGTGTATGACCTGTACATTGACCTCTCCACCCTTCTCCTCCATCTGTGTATGACCTGTACATTGACCTCTCCACCCTTCTCCTCCATCTGTGTATGACCTGTACATTGACCTCTCCACCCTCCTCCTCCATCTGTGTATGACCTGTACATTGACCTCTCCACCCTTCTCCTCCATCTGTGTATGACCTGTACATTGACCTCTCCACCCTTCTCCTCCATCTGTGTATGACCTGTACATTGACCTCTCCACCCTTCTCCTCCATCTGTGTATGACCTGTACATTGACCTCTCCACCCTCCTCCTCCATCTGTGTATGACCTGTACATTGACCTCTCCACCCTCCTCCTCCATCTGTGTATGACCTGTACATTGACCTCTCCACCCTTCTCCTCCATCTGTGTATGACCTGTACATTGACCTCTCCACCCTCCTCCTCCATCTGTGTATGACCTGTACATTGACCTCTCCACCCTCCTCCTCCATCTGTGTATGACCTGTACATTGACCTCTCCACCCTTCTCCTCCATCTGTGTATGACCTGTACATTGACCTCTCTACCCCCTCATCTGTGTATGACCTGTACATTGACCTCTCTACCCCCTCATCTGTGTATGACCTGTACATTGACCTCTCTACCTCCTCATCTGTGTATGACCTGTACATTGACCTCTCCACCCTCCTCCTCCATCTGTGTATGACCTGTACATTGACCTCTCCACCCTTCTCCTCCATCTGTGTATGACCTGTACATTGACCTCTCCACCCTCCTCCTCCATCTGTGTATGACCTGTACATTGACCTCTCCACCCTCCTCCTCCATCTGTGTATGACCTGTACATTGACCTCTCCACCCTCCTCCTCCATCTGTGTATGACCTGTACATTGACCTCTCCACCCTTCTCCTCCATCTGTGTATGACCTGTACATTGACCTCTCTACCCCCTCATCTGTGTATGACCTGTACATTGACCTCTCTACCCCCTCATCTGTGTATAACCTGTACATTGACCTCTCTACCTCCTCCTCCATCTGTGTATGACCTGTACGTTGACCTCTCTACCCCCTCATCTGTGTATGACCTGTACGTTGACCTCTCTACCCCCTCATCTGTGTATGACCTGTACATTGACCTCTCTACCCCCTCATCTGTGTATGACCTGTACATTGACCTCTCTACCTCCTCATCTGTGTATGACCTGTACATTGACCTCTCCACCCTCCTCCTCCATCTGTGTATGACCTGTACGTTGACCTCTCTACCCCCTCATCTGTGTATGACCTGTACGTTGACCTCTCTACCCCCTCATCTGTGTATGACCTGTACATTGACCTCTCTACCCCCTCATCTGTGTATGACCTGTACATTGACCTCTCTACCTCCTCATCTGTGTATGACCTGTACATTGACCTCTCCACCCTCCTCCTCCATCTGTGTATGACCTGTACATTGACCTCTCTACCCCCTCCATCTGTGTATGACCTGTACGTTGACCTCTCTACCTCCTCATCTGTGTATGACCTGTACATTGACCTCTCTACCCCCTCATCTGTGTATGACCTGTACATTGACCTCTCTACCCCCTCATCTGTGTATGACCTGTACATTGACCTCTCTACCTCCTCATCTGTGTATGACCTGTACATTGACCTCTCCACCCTCCTCCTCCATCTGTGTATGACCTGTACATTGACTTCTCTACCCCCTCCATCTGTGTATGACCTGTACGTTGACCTCTCTACCCCCTCCATCTGTGTATGACCTGTACATTGACCTCTCTACCCCCTCATCTGTGTATGACCTGTACATTGACCTCTCTACCTCCTCATCTGTGTATGACCTGTACATTGACCTCTCCACCCTCCTCCTCCATCTGTGTATGACCTGTACATTGACCTCTCCACCCTCCTCCTCCATCTGTGTATGACCTGTACATTGACCTCTCCACCCTTCTCCTCCATCTGTGTATGACCTGTACATTGACCTCTCCACCCTCCTCCTCCATCTGTGTATGACCTGTACATTGACCTCTCCACCCTCCTCCTCCATCTGTGTATGACCTGTACATTGACCTCTCCACCCTTCTCCTCCATCTGTGTATGACCTGTACATTGACCTCTCCACCCTCCTCCTCCATCTGTGTATGACCTGTACATTGACCTCTCTACCCCCTCATCTGTGTATGACCTGTAC
Source organism: Rana muscosa (assembly GCA_029206835.1). Taxonomy (NCBI): domain Eukaryota; kingdom Metazoa; phylum Chordata; class Amphibia; order Anura; family Ranidae; genus Rana; species Rana muscosa. Next base: position 47,556,079 of record CM055128.1, read on the forward strand.
ATTGACCTCTCTACCCTCCTCCTCCATCTGTGTATGACCTGTACATTGACCTCTCCACCCTCCTCCTCCATCTGTGTATGACCTGTACATTGACCTCTCCACCCTTCTCCTCCATCTGTGTATGACCTGTACATTGACCTCTCCACCCTCCTCCTCCATCTGTGTATGACCTGTACATTGACCTCTCCACCCTCCTCCTCCATCTGTGTATGACCTGTACATTGACCTCTCCACCCTTCTCCTCCATCTGTGTATGACCTGTACATTGACCTCTCTACCCCCTCATCTGTGTATGACCTGTACATTGACCTCTCTACCCCCTCATCTGTGTATGACCTGTACATTGACCTCTCTACCCCCTCATCTGTGTATGACCTGTACATTGACCTCTCCACCCTTCTCCTCCATCTGTGTATGACCTGTACATTGACCTCTCTACCTCCTCCTCCATCTGTGTATGACCTGTACGTTGACCTCTCTACCCCCTCATCTGTGTATGACCTGTACGTTGACCTCTCTACCCCCTCATCTGTGTATGACCTGTACATTGACCTCTCTACCCCCTCATCTGTGTATGACCTGTACATTGACCTCTCTACCTCCTCATCTGTGTATGACCTGTACATTGACCTCTCCACCCTCCTCCTCCATCTGTGTATGACCTGTACGTTGACCTCTCTACCCCCTCATCTGTGTATGACCTGTACATTGACCTCTCTACCTCCTCATCTGTGTATGACCTGTACATTGACCTCTCCACCCTCCTCCTCCATCTGTGTATGACCTGTACATTGACCTCTCTACCCCCTCCATCTGTGTATGACCTGTACGTTGACCTCTCTACCTCCTCATCTGTGTATGACCTGTACATTGACCTCTCTACCCCCTCATCTGTGTATGACCTGTACATTGACCTCTCTACCCCCTCATCTGTGTATGACCTGTACATTGACCTCTCCACCTCCTCATCTGTGTATGACCTGTACATTGACCTCTCTACCTCCTCATCTGTGTATGACCTGTACATTGACCTCTCTACCTCCTCATCTGTGTATGACCTGTACATTGACCTCTCTACCCCCTCATCTGTGTATGACCTGTACATTGACCTCTCCACCTCCTCATCTGTGTATGACCTGTACATTGACCTCTACCTCCTCCTCCATCTGTGTATGACCTGTACATTGAGGCCCCGGCGTTCACACCTGGGAGTTTGCTGTCCACAATCCCATTCTGCAAATCGCACCATGCTTGTTCAGGCGCCATGAACTTTCAGTGGCACCTAAAGGCAGATGAGATTCTGCTGCGGTTGTCGTGCGATAAATTGCACCGTAATCGCTGCAAACCACATTGCATGAAGCTTGTCGCACAAAAAGGAGCAGGAGCTTCTTATGGATGACAAGCTTCACAAAATGCGGTTTGCTGTGTTTTTTGCAATGCGACAATCGCAGTAGAATCAAACCTGCATTTAGGTGCCATTGAAAATGACCAGCATGTTTCCTCATTTACAAAAAAGTGACATCACCTTGATGTGTCTACTTTTCAAAAATGAGCCATTTTGGTGGAGTTTGTACTGTTGTTGTTTGTTTGTTTTTTATTTTTTGTGGCGTGCCACTTCTGCTGTGCTTAGCCACAGCAAAAGCCGAGTAGCAGATACCGGCCAGTGTCTTTATCAGCTTTGCATCCAACCTGACAGCTTGAGCTATTTTGCAAATAAGAATGGGCAAAAATGTCACAAAGCTGGTAGAGACATCCCCAAAAAGACTTGCAGCTGTAATTGCAGTGAAAGGAGGTTCTACAAAGTATTGACTCCGGGGGGCTGAATACAAATGTACCCCAAACTTTTCACATATTTATTTGTAAAAAAAAATTGAAAACCATTTATCATTTTTTTTTATTTTTTATTCCACTTCACAAATATGTGCCACTTTGTGTTGGTCTATCACATAAAATCCCAATAAAATACATTTACGTTTTTGGTTGTAACATGACAAAATGTGGAAAATATCAAGGGGTATGAATACTTTTTCAAGGCACTGTATCCCAAAGTTTGTAGACACTAACTTATAATTTTTTTTATTATTATTTATTTATAGCGAAACGGTCAGCCTATTTTTGTTTATAGCGCAAAAAAAAATGGCAAACGCAGTGGTGATCAAATGCCACCAAAAGGAAACGCTACTTGTGGGCAAAAAAATGACAGAAATTTAATTTATGTGCATCGTTGCATGACTGCGCAATTGTCAGTTAAAGTAACACAGTACCATAAAGCAAAAAATGGCCTGGACATGAAGGGGGGGGGGGGGGTATACCTTCCAGAGGAAAAGTTGTTAAGGAGGCTACACCCACCTACATCAAATCCGATCCACTAAAAACAGATGGGGGGGGGGGGGGTCCGTTGGATCACATTGCAGTCGGGTGTTATGGGACAGGTGGTCGGTTTACATCGGACCACCCATAGAGGAGAGCAGTCTGTGTCCACTCTGCATAAGCCTGCTCAGTGGGGATCAGCGGACAGGTCCTCCGCTGAGCAAGTAGATTTGAGGTGGAGTCCGCTCCGTGTGAAAAGACCCAAAGTTGGTACCAGTATTTGGGACCCCCTCTCTCCTCGGCGTGTCAGAGTTCTGAACCAGGAAAGAAAAGCTCTGCTTCTGAGATGAAGGAAAGGCTTCCCTTGTTTTGCTTCATGCAACCTGTGCTGTCAGTCGGGATTGGTATCAGGCCCTGGACAGGAT